>CAUYRT010056712.1:0-171129 GCA_963574885.1 Lepilemur ruficaudatus | reverse complement strand
TTGTAACAATTCTTTCTCTGCTTAAAGAATACTGTTGGAATCTTGTTTATTAAAGTATGGAGCGTCATATGTAAAAACAACTATATGGCTATATCTCTGTCTTCATTTATGTTAAAACTTTCAACTTACTGTACTTACTACGTTACTGTTTGGGAGACAAGAGTGATAACAAAAATATTAAACTTAAGTTCTAGGCTGTAACTGTGAGTACCATGGGTAGAGCAGTGACAGTGGCCTGCCCGAGAAGAGGAGTATATTATCACTGATTTATTAATTGCCTGCACATGGTATCAACTTTTTTTTTTTTTACTTTTTATTTTGAAGTAATTACAGATTCACAGGAACTTACAAAAAAATATTCATGAAGGTCCCTTGTACCTTTCATCAAGTTTCCTGCATAATAACATCTCACATAACCAGAGTATAGTACCTAAACCAGGAAATTGACTTTGGTACAATCTAGAGAGCTTATTCAGCTTTTACCAATTGCATATGCATTCATGTGTGTGTGTGTGTGTGTGTGTGTGTGCATGTATATGTTTCCATGCAATTTTATGACCTAGGCAAATTCATGTAACCAGCACCCCAACCAAGATACAGAACTGTTTCATCACCACAAGGCTCTCTTCTGATACTTCCTTATAGCTACACCCATCCTCTCCCATAACTAACCCCTGGCAGTTACTAATCTGTTCTCTATTTTTTTCTGATTGGTCTGATTATAGTTTATAAATTCTCTCTAGACAATGCACCCTATGCCTGCCCCAGGCTTACTGCTGGCATTGCTGTGCCCTTGGTCCACCACTGGGCTGTGGTGATGCTTAGAGAAATCTGGCATTTTATGTCATTCAACTAAATCCCAAACCCAAGTGTTGGCCAACACATCCCTGAGTCATCTGGCCCTGGGGCTAACTCTCAGACTCCCCTCCTGCCTCTCTCCCCTGCCTCATAATGTGCCACGTGGGAAATTCCTTGCTGTTTTGGAGAACAATCCAAGCACACTTTTGTCCTGGGCCTTTGCATTTGCATTTTTTTCTCTGCCTGCAATGCTCCTTTCCCAGAGAGCCGCGGTTTCACTCTCTTACTTTACTTACGTCTCTACTCAAACATCACCTCTTCAGAAAGAACTTTTCTGACTTCTCTTTTTGAAGCAGTATATTCTCTCACTCATTCCTTTATTAATACCTCTTCTCTTAGCCTGCTTCATTTTTCTTCATAGAACTTATCAGCTTTAGATATTTATTTTTTGTTAAATTATCCTTTTTCTCCCTCTTCTCATCAGAATGTAAATACCACAAAACAGACTTTGACTGCTATGTTTATTGCTATATTCCAAGTATCTAAAACAGTTCCTAGCATACAGTGGAAGTTCGATAAATATTTGTTGGATGAATAAATTCTCACTAATGATCTTGGAAATAAACTTTAAAGAGTGAGATTCCAATTCTCTCTTATACAGTTGGCAAAAATTAAGAATGATGAAAATATGTAGTACTGGCAGGGGAATGAAGAAACTGGCATGCTCAGACACTGTTAATGAAATTTAAATTGCACAGCATCTTTGGAAGAAATTGTGATAGTATCTATTAAAATTTGAAGTGCACAAATTGAATAATTCTACTTCAAGGAATCATATTAAAATACTTTCACTTAAACAAAGGTATAGAATCGTGTTCACCTTAATATTATTTGAGGATAGTTTGCTGTTCTCCTACACATTATTTGTTATAAGAAAAAATTTTTCTAAATGTCTTTCTAAAGGAAAATGATTACATTTATTAAAATCATCTATAGCATGGACATTCAGCAATTGTTATAACGAAGGATATACACATAGTATATATATATAGTGTATATAGTATATATATAATATATATACACACTATATATATTATCATGGAAAATCAAGTGACAAAGGAGGCAAGTTGCAGAAAACTATACTGTATGCATATTTAGATATAAGTATGGGGGTGTGTCTGTGTGTGTGGTACATGCACAAAATTAGACCAGAAAATATTTATGCCAATTCATATACAATAACTATATAACAATTATAATACCAATTCATTTTTAACAACCATTCCTGAGATTCTTGGAGCATCCTTTAATTATTTTTTTTTAATTTTTGCACTATATATTTCTATATAAATTTTTATAATAACATTTATTTTATGAACAAAAGCCAATTATTAAAAGTAAAAACTATATGGAAGATAGTCTCATTAAACTAATTCAGATCATTGACATAAAATATCATATAGTACTTGACATAATGCGTTACCTTTTCACTGGGGATACTTGCATTTAAAGGCAGTTTTTCTTAAGCCAAAGGAATAAATGGCCAGAGGCAGAATCTCAGCAAGAGTGTTGCCACTGCAGAGGGCTGCCTGGAGCATCTCACAATGGATCATGAAAGCGAATGCAATATCTGGATTGTCTGGTGGAATCTAACTCTCCTGCCATCCAAAAATCCTGGCCCGATGCCAGGCAAACTACTTACAGGCTTGGTGTGGAGAGTTTACGATTCCATATCTAGCATCCAAATGATTAAAAATAGAAATAAAAAATCCTCTTCTTTTTCCTCTCTTTAATCTTCTTAATACCTACTTTGACTGGGAGCCTCCCTGGTCCCACCGCAGCGCTAGTCGATGAGTGGATTCAACATTCCTATCACATCAGCTCTGCACTACGTCCAAATTGCCTCATAAACATCTTCCTCTAGATCCAGAATAGCAGATCCTTTCATTGTTTACTCAGTTTTTTCAGAGATGAAAGTTATTAGCAGAAGAATTTCTCGGATGTTCTGCTAGGAGAATGGGAATGACTAAGTGCAATCTATTTAATATTATTAACATTTGAAAATAATTCCATGCAGATACCCTGCTGACCCACAATTGACAACAACATATCCATACAGTAGAGGCTTCATATTAACACAGCAGTTAACACTCATTGAATATTACAGGATATACTCCAAGCTGACAGTGAAAGGAAAGAAAAGGAAAAACCAATATAAACTTAAAAAATGGAATAGATGGATAAAGGAATGTTTAAAAATAGAACAGGAAAAATTTCAATAGTAAGATGTGCTCAGCAATACACAGGAGTAAATACTTGGGAACAGTATGAGAAATGACATGCTTTAGAATGAAAGTAGAAATGTAACAAACAGGTAAGTAGGGTACTGTAAATTACACCAAGACTTGCAGGTGTATCTAAGTATATCTCAGCATTGAAAAGTTACAGTAAAAATACAGCATTATAATCTTACGGGACCCCATCACATATGTGGTCCGTCGTTGACTAAAACTTACTCTGCAGCTCATGATCTTACATACTGTGCCATACCATTTATGCAAAATCCTAGAACAGGCTAAACAAATGTAAGGTAATAGAAAAGAGATGAATGGTTGTTTCTGGAGGTGGGGGGTTGGGAGTGGAGGAGAAATAGGACAACTGAAATGGTGCAGAAGGAAACTTTCTGAGATTTGCAAGTATTTGAGTCTTGATATGCACCAAACAAAATATACACTTAGCATCTGAACATTTTACTGTTTGCAAGTTAAACCTCAATAAAAAAAAATCACACAGGTATTAAGGTAATAAGATAGAATGAGGATTTCAGCTTTCAAATACTTTTAAAATGTCATTCAACTAAAAGCAGAACATCTGGAAATTCTATTGATGACATATTTATACCTGACATTGTAGAGAAAGTAGGGAAATGAGTCGCTATCATGAAACAAATTCTAACAAGTGCAGAGTTATCTGCCGATCACATAGAGGTGATGAGAGCACTGGCAGAAAGCAATTTGAGTGGGATTAACTGAGATGGTGTTCCCTAGAGTCCTGCTTATTGACAATATATAGTCACTGCTTTTCTAACCCTCAAACTTTGATTAGCTAAATGTAGTAATGTTAACTTAAAAAGAATTGAATTGGCTTACCAAAAAAGACAAAAAGAAAAAAGTTTTGAGTTTAAAGAAGAAAAGGATATAAAGAGGCCACCAGAAAATGAGGATTTGGAGAATGGTACTGAAGAAGAACCGTGTGTCTGACAGCCTAGCGAGCAACGTTATTAAGGTGAATTGCTTGATGTAGGATGTAACTCTTTCTTTCTTTCCTCTAATCTTTAGGAAAACTTCCATTTCTCATGGAAATTGTTGTGTCCGTGGAGCTGTATTTGGAGATTGTGTTCAGAAACTGAGTTTTGTTATCAGAATGGAGACAGGTCAAGAGTGGGGACCAACCATGAGTGGTTCAACCTCTCTTTGGTTTCTCTTTCAGTTTCTTTAGGGTTTTTTGACAGATTCGGAGAGCGAGCTAGACTTGCACCTTAGACTAAAAATGCAAGTTCCAAAGGGGTCAGAGAAAAGCCATTGGCTAAATCTCTTAAGAAAGATTTTAAGGTATAGGTTCCCCCCAAAGGGAATTTTGAACACCAATTTGCAGGAACCCCAAAATGGAGTCAATAGAAGGAAGTTCCAAAGGAGGGCTCATTGGCTGCACAGGGAGCTCTTTAACGAGCACGTGCTTTAAGGAATTGCACATATTTAGAAAGAGGAAGACAGAGCCAAGAGCAGACGTTACTGATTTCAGAATGGCATTATAATCATGGCACAAGGGCTAAAGCTCAGAATAAACTGGGCCTGCAAAAATGCTAAAGAAAGACAAGAGAGGGGAAGGGGCACTTTAAAAGTGTATGGTAAGAAAAATCAGTAAAGGGACTGGATGACCCTTCAGCTTGCGTAAATAGAATAATGAAATATAAGGGCAAGAATGGCAACAATAATTTAAGAGTTAATGTTTATTGATTATTTTTTAAAGGGAAGGTGCTAAGCTAAGCATTTTATGGTTACTATTTCTTTTTTTTTTTTTTTGAGACAGTCTTGCTCTGTTGCCCAGGCTAGAGTGCTGTGGCATTATCCTAGCTCACAGCAACCTCAAATTCCTGGGCTCAAGCAATCCCCCTGCCTCAGCCTCCCGAGTAGCAAGGACTACAGGCATGCGCCACCATGCCCGGCTAATTTTTTCTGTATATCTTTAGTTGTCCAGCTAGTTTCTTTCTATTTTTATTAGAGACAGGGTCTCGCTTTTGCTCAGGCTGGTCTCGAACTCCTGAGCTCAAAGCAATCCACCCGCCTCGGCCTCCCAGAGTGCTAGGATTACAGGCGTGAGCCACCGCGTCCAGCCCTATATTTACTATTTTGTATGATGCTTACAACAGCCTTGTGAAGCCAGTACTGTTATCAGCCTTACTCTAGGCTCAAAACAAACTGAGGTTCATAGAAGATGTGTCCTTGTCTAGATCGCACAGGTAGCAGGGACACTGCCAGAGTCTGAGGGCAGCATTCTGGATCCAGAGTCCACCTCTTAGGTACCAGGCAGTAATTTACTTTTCAAACTCTCTTTGTTGCTACTATTACTGAAATCCTGTTACACATCTGAAAAGGGTACAAACAACTTGGCTAGGAGGAAATCAAAATTTAAAGTAGGCAAAGAGATTGTGTAGCTTTTCAAAATAAAATTGAACCTGTTTTTTTTTTTTTTTTTGGAGAGGGAGTTTCACTCTGTCACCTGGGCAAGAGTGCCGTGGCATCACCTAGCTCACAGCAACCTCAAACTACTGGGCTCAAGCAATCCTCCTGCCTCAGCCTCCTGAGTAGCTAGGACTACAGGTGTGGGCCTCCACAACAGGCTAATTTTTCTATTTTTATTAGAGATGGGGTCTCGTTCTTGGTCAGGCTGGTCACGAACTCCTGAGCTGAAGCAATCCTCCCACCTTGGCCTCCCATAGTGCTAGGTTTACAGGCATGAGCCACTACGCCCAGCCAAAACTGAGCCTCCTGCTCCAGAAAATGTGTAGCCCAGAATAGAGAGGGAATTTATGTAACCAGTGCCTCACCCACTGTTGAGACAGGAGAGGAGGCCACAGGTGTGCTGTTTGAGTCCTCGCCCCACATGGCTGTGGAAGGCCGCCCCTTGGGATGTGTTTGAAGATACCCCAGAGTGCCAGTGCATGGCCGGAGGCACTCCCCATCTTCCTCATCCTTTGGATGCTGCTCCAGCTGACACTCGAGCCCACTGAGAGTTCGTACACAAAGTACCCCTGGCATCCCACCAACCTAAAGTACTGTCAATCCAAGGCAGTCAATACTGCTGTTAAGCTGTAGGAGGGAATCAACTGTACTAAATGCTTAAAGATACCATAAGACAACTACATCGCATGAAAATAAATTTAAAACTCAAGGTCAGGAATGACTTGCTTCCCTCAGAGGGCCCTCTGCTCTGGAGCAGTGGATAACAACATGGGCTCCAGGGGCAGATTCTAGATCTGAACACTTGCCCTGTGACTTCATGCCAGTTATGCCAGCTCCAAGCCTCATTTTCTCCCTGTGTATAATGGACATAATAATGGTGCTTATGCTTGACTGGGATATTGTAGGGATCTTATGAGATGATTTATCTGATTTATAAGATGTAAGATGATTTATCTTACACCTCATAGAAGTCCTTGCACAAAGTAAGCACTCAACAAATCTTAGTTATTTGTGTTATTTTCAGGTTTGGAGAGAGCCATATCTGCAGACCTAGAGCTGCACTGTCCAGTATGGTAGCCAGCAGCCATGAAGCCACATGTGGCTATCGAGCCCCTGAAGTGTGGCTAATGCAAGAGGAGATGTGCCATGAGTTTAAAATATATACAAATATCAAATGCTTAGTTCCAAAAAAATTAAAAATATGCCATTAATTATTTTTATACTGATTGAACCTTGAAATGATAATGTATTAGATATATTAGGTTAAAGAAAATATATTTTTAGAATTAATTTCACCGATTTCTTTTTATCTTTTTTCTTTTTGCATTTTTTAAGGTGGCTACTAGAAAACTTACAATTACATGTGTAGTTCACATTTGTGGCTCACGTTCAATTTCTACTGGACAGTGCTGCTCAAAATGTGGTCCAGCAACAGCGTATCATCTTCAGGGAGCTGATTAGAAATGCAGGATCCTGATCCCACTCCAGATTTATTGACTCAGAATCTGCATTTTCAAAGATCCCCGGGTAATTGACATACTCATGAAAATAGGAGAACCACTATTCTAGAGGAAAAACCAGTTCACCTCCCATATTGTCTGCATGGCAGAGGTGGGATTCCCTTTTACTTTCCTGGATAGAGAAGTTTGGGTTCCAATTGCTCAACCTCCTCTTTTTCAGAGTCTGCATATCTATAAATCCCATTAACATCCCCACTCCCCAGCCTCGCCCAGAGGAACTCCATCCCTTCAGAGTGTTTTAAAATAGATTATTTGGAACCTTAGTACATAAGGAATTTTGGGTGAGGAGGTAGAGAGAGAAAATGAACCAATTTTGAACAGTTATTCAAAAATGGAAAGAGGCTAGATTCCACAGTGTATTCAGTATGATAATAATCCCAGGCAAAATTCAATGGGGTATTTTTAAATAGACAGTAACCACACAGAAAGGCAATCATACTTTATTATGAGATGATTAGAGGTCATTAATCATCTTTTATGCAAAAGAGTATGAAAATATAACCCATGAGAAAAAAGTAGAAGACTGTATGTGTTTGGTATAAAGAGAAAAAGTAAAGTGTAAAGTGTGGATGCCTTTACATTTTTGAAGTGTTTTTATATATAAAAAAATAGTTAAATTTTATGTAGCTTGTAAGCACACAACTGAGAGAAAAGGATGGAAATTTTAAAAAGGCAATTCGCTATAAGGTAAAAGTCTATGTAATAATGGCAACTTTGTAGAATAATGAATCACTCATCATTTGCATGCAACTTGAAGCCACAAATTTGGAACTCTCCCAGAGGAAATCACTATGTCTGAGAGAGGTTTGCACCAGACAATCCAGCCCCTTTCAAACTATAGACATCACGATTCCACTATCTTAGTGAAGATAACAGGAATGATCACAACAACAGTGCTATGGTTACACCTTGATTTCTAGCTTTTACCTCCATAGAGAAGAGAAGGGTTACTTTGGAGCTGAAAGACAGTCACTTAATATTTTGATGGGTACAGTTAATATATTGATACTATGTAATATGGACACAAATAAGAAAGTTTCCTTACTTTACCAATAGAAAAGGTCTACTCCATTACTCTCCTGTCAAAAAAAAAAAAAAAAATCCCCAAAGCAAACATGTGCATGGATTCTTTGAAAAAAGAGGTGGGGTTGGGCAAAAAGTGAGGATTGTGCTAAATGATAGTGCAGTACAGCTCTGTGAACAAATAGGGTAGGGCTACATCCATTATTAAAACACGTTAACAACGTAGCCATGCATGACCTGTCTTTTCAGTGACTGTCCCATTCCAGGCCCTCTAAATCCACCTCCTGTGCCCATACCCGAAATTATTTAAGAACAGCACTCATCTACCAGTTCTGTGCCCCAGCCCCTTGCTTTCTCCTCCCGTTGCTCCCCAGTGCAACTCCCCTCCCTATGTGGCTCCTTACTTGAGTTCAGAAGGACCTGTTTTTCCTGGCTTTGACAATCCTCTGAATATACATCAAAGCTCCCAGACATATTCCGATATCTGCCCTCTGCTAGGATCACCCCACCCTGTAACATAAATGGTCAAAATGTAGGTAACAAATGCCCATAATTATAAATGGTATAAGGAAACCACTGTGTGAAGCTGCGTTAAAAAGTATTATATGGGCCAGGTGCGGTGGCTCACACCTGTAACCCTAGCACTCTGGGAGGCCAAGGCGGGCAGATCGCTCAAGGTCAGGAGTTCGAAACCAGCCTGAGCAAGAGCGAAACCCCATCTCTACTAAAAATAGAAATTAATTGGCCAACTAACTAAATAAATAAATAAAAAATTAGCTGCACATGGTGGCACATGCCTGTAGTCCCAGCTACTCGGGAGGCTGAGGCAAAAGGATTGCTTGAGCCCAGGAGTGTGAGGTTGCTGTGAGCTAGGCTGATGCCACGGCACTCTAGCCTGGGCAACACAGTGAGACCGTGTCTCAAAACAAACAAACAAACAAAAAAAGTATTATATGATACTCAAAAATTATATGATACTCAAAATAGGATTTGAAAAATAAGAAAATAAAGCTCCTTTAAGAAGTCTTACATCTGATAGGAAAAGAAAGCTAAGTATGTTGACTGCAGTAATGACACGATACAGCATTTTCCCCTCTGCTAAGGAGGAAAGAGAAATCAGGAGAAAAGTTTTAAGAGCCACCATGTCTTTTAAGCTTTAATTCCACTCATGTAATTTGGAAGCTGAGTAAAAATAACAAATATTTATTGCCTTTCTAAAAGAAAGATTTACAGAGTTTCAAGAATCTTCAACAAAGAATTATCACAATAGGAGTTTTCTGCAAGGTCATGAAAAAAAGCCATGTGGCTTATATAAGGTATAACAACCAACAAGGAAACAGAAATGCAAAAAGTCTAGTGTTAGCAAGCCATTACAAGTTTGGAGGCTAAAGCTGCAAACTCCACACCGAGCCCTGCCACCTAAAGTTATTTTCCTTGGAAACAAGTTCTTATAGAAACTCTTTGATTCCTGGGGCTTCCTTCCAACCCCTAAAACTGGAATAGTTGCCAAATTTAGCAAGGAAGAAATTAGACTAATGAGTAAATTAGTGTGGGGAAAAAGAATCAGTATAATTTAGTAGGGACGGTACATGTTTTGTAAGCATATTAACTTTCAGACCAGGGAAATCTGGCCCAGGTGTTAGAAGTTTAAGGCATAAACCTTAGGTCTGCAACTGACCAAACACTGAGAATGTAGGCAAGTTTCAACTACTACAGGTCTCAATTTGCACATCTTGTCATAAAAATATTGGATTATGTCAGTCTTTCCTAACCTTCCCGGTTGGTAAGTATTGCCTGCTGTGTGATACAAATTTTCACATTTCCAGGCTGCATATTAGATTTGCTGAATAAGAACTGCCAGGAGAGGAGCCCAGGAAGTAATATGTTTACCAAATAGCATAGGTGATTTGTTTCACAAGCGTTGTTGATAATTGCTGCTTAAATGATACTTAAATTCCCCTCAGTTCTAAAATCCCATTTGTTTAAACCTTAGTTGAAATAATAATTCCTCTTCACCTAAACAGATAAACAGAAGAAAGATATTATTAAATCAACAAATAATTAGAGTTTATTTTATTGAAGTTAGTCTTAAAAATGATAGATATGGTTGTAAGCTTTATCTACTCTGCCATATACAAAAGGATCTCATCAATTTGACAATATATCCTAACTAACAACAACAAAAAAAAATTACAGGTATAGAATTTTGGGGAAATAAAGAACCTATATTGTTCCCAATCCATTCTATTCCAATGAAATAAAACATTACAAATAATAATAAAAGAAAGTATTACATTTACATAAATTTTCCTTAGAATGTAACTACTTTATATCAATGTTTCTCTGTTTAATTAGTGCCTAATACAGTAAACTGGTGTTTAATATACCTATGAGAGGAGCATAAATACATTCTCTGACTCCACCTTCAAAAATGACAAATGGAAGCCAAAATTGGGTAACTCACCTACCTACACAAGGTAAGCATCATCATGAGTGGTATAGACAAAATCACAATTCCATTCACCTAACTCCTAATTCTATGTTTCTTCCTTCTTAATTTCATTTTATCAGAAAGTAAAGATGATTATCTCTACTTACACACATCTGATAGGTGTTCAAATGTGTTACCAGCAGCAGTATATATGGTGTGTCCACTATGAGTTAGGGTACATATTCTTCTCCCATAAAAGACTGGAATCAAATTGGGGCATGCAGCTGATATATTAAAATACCAACCTCGTCAGCACAGCTAGCAGACATTAAATACAGGCAGATATTAAATACAGACATACCTCATTTTATTACACTTCACTATGCTGCACTTCTCAGGCATTGCATTTTTTACAAATTGCAGGTTTGTGGCAACCCTGTGTCAAACAAGTCTCTCAGCACCATTTTTCCAACAGCATGTGCTCACTTCATGTCTCTTGTCACATTTTGATAATTCCTGAAATATTTCACAGTTTTTCATTATTGTTAGGTCTGTTATGGTGATCTGTGATCAGTGATCTTTATGTTACTATTCTAATTGTTTTAGGATGCAACAAACCACACTCATCTAAAACAGCAAACTTAACGTGTGTTCTGACTGCTCCACCAACCAGCCATTGCCCCATTTCTCTCCCTCTCCTTGGGCCTCCCTATTCTTTGAGACACAATAATATTGAAATTATGCCAGTTAATAACCCTACAATGGCCTCTGAGTGTTCAAGTGAAAGGAAGAGTATTGACATCTCTCACTTTAAATCAAAAGCTAGAAATGATTAAGCACGGTGAGGAAGGCATGTTGAAAGCCAAGATAAGCTGAAAGCTAGACTTCCTGTGCCAAACAATTAGCCAAGTTGTGAAAGCAAAGGAAAAGTTCTTGAGGGAGATTAAAAGTGCTACTCCAGTGAACACATGAATGATAACAAAGTGAAACAGCCTTATTGCTGATATGGAGAAAGTTTCAGTTGTTAGGATAGAAGATCAAACCAACCACAACATTCCCTTAAGCCGAAGCCTAATCCAGAGCAAGGCCCAGTTCTTTGAAGGTTGAGAAAGGTAAGGAAGCTGCAGAAGCAAAGTTTGAAGGTAGCAGAGGTTGCTTCATGAGGTTTAAGGAAAGAAGCCATCTCCGTAACATAAAAGTGCAAGTTAAAGCAGCATGTGCTGATACAGAAGCTGGAACAAATTTTCCAGAAGATCTAGCTAAGATCATTGCTGAAGGTGGATACACTAAAAAAAAGATTTTTCAATATAGATGAAACAGCCTAATAGTGAAAGAAGATGCATCTAGGACTTTCTTATTAGAGAGGAGAAGTCCAGGAATGGCTTCAAAATTTCAAAGGGCAGGCTGACTCTTTGCTAGGGGCTAATGTAGCTGGTGACGCTAAGTTGAAGCCAATGCTCATTTACCATTCTGAACATCCTAATGCCCTTAAGAACTATGCTAAATCTCCTCTACCTATTCTCTCTAAAGGGAACAACAAAGCTTGGATGTCATCACATCTGTTTACAGCATGCTTTACTGAATATTTTAAGTCAACTTTTGAGACCTACTACTGAGAAAAAAGATTCATCTCAAAATATCACTGCTCATTGACAGCACATCTAGTCACCAAAGAGGTATGATGTAGATGTACAGAGAGGTCAATATTGTTTTCATGCTTGCTAGCACAACATCCATTTTGCAGCTCATAGATCAAGGAGTAATTTTGATCTTCAAGTCTTTTTAAGGAATACACTGTATAAGGCTATAGCTGCCATAAATAGTGATTCCTCAGACGGATCTGGGAAAAGTAAATTGAAAAACCTTCTAGAAAGGATTCACCATTCTAGTTCCCATTAAGAACTTTGTAATTGATGGAAGGAGGTCAAAATTGCAACATTAACAGAAGTTTGGAAGAAGTAGATTCCAACCCTTGTGGATGACACTGAGGGCTTCAAGACTTCAGTGGAGCAAGTAACTGCAGATGTGGTGGAAGTAGCAACAGAAATAGAATTAGAAGTAAAGCCTGAAGATACAACTGAATTGCTGCAATCTCCTGAAAAAATCTGAACAGATGAGGAGTTGCTTCTTATGGATGAGCGAAGAAAACGGTTTCTTGAGGTGGAAGCTACCCCTGGTGAAGATGCCGTGAACGCTGTCAAAAGGACAACAAAGGATTTAGAATATAACGTAAACTTAGTTGATAAAGCAGTGGCAGAGATTGAGAGGATTTACTCCAATTTTGAAAGAAGCTCTACCATGGGTAAAATGCTATCAAACAGCTTCGCGTGCTACAGAGAAATCTTTTCTGTGAAAGGAAGAGTCCATCCATGTGCCAAACTTCCCTGTTTTCTGACTTTGAGGAATTGCCACAGCCACCCAAACTCTCAGCAACCACCACCCTGATCATTAACATGGAGGCAAGAAACTCTACCAGCAAAAAAGATTAAAACTCTCTAAAGGCTCAGATAATCATTAGCATTGTTTAGCTATAAAGTATTTTTGAATTAAGGTATGCAAATTGTTTTTTTAGACATAACAGGCACACTTAATAGACTACAGTATAGTGTAAGCATAATTTTATATGCACTGGGAAACCAAAAAATGTATGTGACTTGCTTCTTTGCAATATTCACTTTATTACAATGGTCTGGAACTCAGCCCACAACATATTTAGGTATGCCTATACCAACTGACTGTTACAGAGAATAAAGGCAATATGACCATGAGAAAAAGCAGAGTTATATGAAACTAAGTTGTTTGGACAGCTTTTCCTCAGCAAAAAAGCCAGAACAACAAAATTACTATTTTAAAAAAACCTTCATAATAATAGGAAATTATGTTTTTATTTACTCATCATTTCACATTCTAAAATATTATAAATTAATTTTAATTTCCTAAGAGCACATACGTTCCATTTAGCTCCCTTTGCTTAATTCTCAGGGATTAAAACAAAAAGAAAGTTTAGTTACCTTGAGATCAATAGGAGGTGATTCATCTATAGCTGCAAACTTTAAGCTATCTGTAGTAGAATTTCCAGAATATCAGCTCTGCAGGCCAACAACTGCAGCAAGATCATTTTGTTTCACACCTCAAGAGTTTCCGCAGCAGAAGCCAGTCTGTTATATATTTATCTCTCTACCCTTAATAAATTCTTAGCGGAACCCACACATCAATACCTCAGCACCTCTGCAATATCCACTTGATTCAAGGAAATGTAACAAATTTCCAAAAAGGGAGTGTACTCACTTTCTAAATAAAATAATTTTTTGCTTTCATAGTTTGGCTACAGTAATTGCCTTCTGGTATTAAAATATCTAAACTCCTTTACATGAGAAGTTGCTTTTAGTCAAAGATGTGGGTATTTTATTTTTTCATATATTAATAGTAGAGATAGCAGTTCCTGATTATTACTGAAAAGCCAGCATATCACTCACTATAGGCAATTATTATAGTTACATTTTTCATGGAAAGGGATATATTAACACACCCGTGTCTGTGTATATGTGTTTGTGTATTCGTAGGGAGACAAAACTCTATGAGTCTGTCACATTTCAACACATTTTGTGATCAGAGATATTGACAACTGTGTCTCCAGATTATCTGTTCAAGTAAGTTTGAACAGTAAATAGCCTTAGAAGAGAGATACAGTGTTACTCTCTGGGCCCCAGATTGTGCAAATTTACTCCCAGCTCCCTCATAGGAGATTGGGGTTTCTAAAGCTCACTGTCCCTCTCTCGTCACCTAATCCACTATATGTCCAGGCACCATGTGGCCTTCACGGTGTTTTACTGTTGGAACCGGGTCTCACGAAACTGGTATAAATGATGATACTTTGGTAATTGAGATTGCCGTGAATAATAAACTGACATTTGTCTCTGATTAAGAAGTCTCATAGCTTCTGCCAGAAATGATGAAACAGTGGCAGGCTAACATGTTAGCTCACAAGTAGGGCAATATCTTAGACCCTCTACAGTTCTTGATATGTGTATGTAACAGTTATTCATATATGAGCTTACAAACAGCTCTCCTACAATGGCTTTGCATAATTCCTTTAGAACTGCCTGTTTCTTAACTCTCCATTTGTGTTCTAAGGAATCCTGGAGAGTCATTTTGTGACTGTCCATTTCAATTAAGTAACTTAGCTCTGGGAAATTCTTTGAAAAAGTCAAATCTTTAGCCACATATTCTATTATACCTATTCCAAAATCTTTATCTATTACACTTTGTCTGTATTGAATTATTGCATAAAAATGCTTCTTAAATTGTAGTTTGTGGACTTCTTACAGTAAAATCATCTGGGATATTTTGAATGGGATGCTGATATACGAATTCTTAGTACAGTACCAAATCTGTTATCAGTCAATTCTGAATGCACACCACAGTTTCAGGATTCATAAAGTAGTTCCTTAATTTCAAGTAGATGTTAACTGATAAAGAGTATAGGGAGTGAGCCCTCATCTGCACCCCATACCATATGCAAGGCAGTAAAGTGCCCAGGACAGTGTCTGGGTCATGCTCTAGTAATGGTTCTGAACTATTTTTAATTTTCCCTCTCTCCAGAGGGAAGAGAACACATAATCTTATTACTGAAAGAAACTTACCTATTGGATTATATTCTAACTTCGTAATTTTCCAGACAAAGAAACTAAAGTATTTTCATTTTAACAGAAATTTTAAATGCGTATCTCTTTCCTCTTCTAGGTTGCTTATTATTTAATCTTGCATTTGAAAAACTACTTTCTACACATCGGGAATATAACATTCATCATATTACACTCATGTAATTTTTTGTGTGTTTCTCTCTCAAAATTGATTTTGCCCTCTTGACATTTAGGTATCAGATGATTCGTTCCTCTTTCTATCCCTAATTTTGGCACAGTGTCTAGCCTATGGCAGGGCCTCAATAAATGTGTGAATGCACATTAAAAAATCTTTAGTGCTCCCTGCCTCCCAAGAAAGATACCTTGTGCTTACTGACTGCTTACTATGCGTCAGGACCTATGCTATGATTTTTTTCACCTTTAAATATATATCATACCATATAATCCTGACAACTCTATTGTTATATCTATTTTAGAGATGGGAAAACTGGAAACTTAGGCTGTGTGACTTGTTCAACATCATATAACTAGGAAATGGAGAAGCCAGTACTCAACCCTGGCAATCCCCATTTCAGAGCCTAAGTTCTTAATTACTAACTTATTGGACCTGTGTATTTGATCTTCATATCGCATCACATAATCCATTTAGTCATAAGGACTACCCTTTGTTTAATTTTAGTAAAGCCCAACTATTCATCTATTTCTCAAAAGAAAGAAAAGAAATTTGGGTAGGCAGAATAATGGCCTCCCAAAATGTCCACATCTTACTCGTTCGAACCTTTAAATATGTTGGGTTACCTGGCAATGGGAAATCAAAGTCGCAGATAGAGTGAAGGTTGTTAATAATTTGACCTTCATAGAAGTAGACTAGCCTGTCCTGGATTATCTTGGTGGCCCCAATGCAATCTTAAGGGTCTTTATATATGGAAGAGGGAGGCAGAAGAGTTGTAGTCTTAAAGAGATTTGAAGGTGCTGTGCTGTTGACTTGATGATGGAAGGACAAGTCAGGAGCTAAAGAATAAGGGAACCTCTACAACTTGGACAGGCAAGTAACAGATGCTTCCCCAGACCTTCCAGAAGGAACACAGCCCTGCCAACACCCTCATTTTGGCCCAGGGAGGCCCTCTTTGGACTTCTGCTCTCCATAAGTGTAAGATAATTAATTTGTTTTGTTTTAAGCCATAAGTTAGTGGCAAATAGTTGCAACAGCAATAGGAAACCAATACATAGGTATAGTAGAAAATAATGCCTGTAGAAGAGACAGCTAGCTGCCCCCCAAAGATTTGTGCTTCCCTTCCAAAGTGTTAGGTTCTTCCTGGAAAGTGGCTGCCCAATCAGGGGACACATTTTGCAAGAACTATTAGTGTCCCCACCCTCACTTCTCTGCACTGAGACTGAACCACAGTGACTAGTCTCCTCAGTAGACTGCGGAAGTGCATCAATTCTGAGACAAGACTTGCAAGTTCTGGCCCATAGTTGTCAGCTTTCTGCTGCCTGGGTGGTGCAAGGCTAGCTTGTAAACCACCAAATGGAAACTCATACATAGAAAGCTTAACTAATTTGCCCAAGGCCACACAGGTGGCTCGAATGAGTGTAAGGGAGAATGGAGAAAGTTGGTTCAGGATACGTAGGCAAGGGCCAGCTCATACCTTGTGAGTAATGTTTAAAAGTCTGAGTTCAGGAGAAACCGCTAAAGTCATTTTGCGTGGGAATGATGTACTCAGATAATCTTTCTTATAAGATTGCATTGGCAGAAGTGTCAAGAAGAAAACTAATAACAGCTAATAATTATTGTTTATTATATAAGGCTCTGTTCTAAGCAGTGTGTGTGTATGTGTGTGCCTGTGTGTTCATGTAATCCTCACAGAACCCCTATGAGCTAGGGATTATCATTATGTTCACTTGACAGATGAGGAAACTGAAAGCAAAAGAGATTAATTAGCTCATCCAGAGTTACACAGCTTGTAAGTGAAAGAGTGAGGATATGGACAGAAGTAGTTTGTTTGCAAAGCCCATGTGTTGAACTGCATAAATCATGTCCCCTCTATTTAAAAGAGGCATGAGTTGAAGGAGGGAAATCAGTTAGGAAACTATAATCATAGCACATATGAGAAATAGTGCTAGAAGTGGAGATAGATGGAAATAAATAAATAGAATAATCACATTATATTTGGAGGTAGAATTAACAGAATTTGGTGATACCTTGAATGTGGATAAAGTGGTAAAAAACAGTGAATTACACTGGACATACCCTAGGTTTTCAGTATAAGCACTTGGCAGGAAGAGAGGCGGTTTCCTGAATTTTAGAACAGTGCAGAAGTCTCTGATATGGGTGTGGGGAAGATGATGAAGAGTCCAATACAAGGAAAACTGAATTTAAAATGACTATAGATTATTCAAACAGAAATAGCTATCTCCAGAACTGAGTTCCAAACCTAGAATGAATAGGTATAACTTAAATAAAAGTCACCAAGAGTCAAAAATATAATTAAAGTCTTAGAAAAGCAGATTTTAGGAGGAATAAATTCAAAAGATCTATTGTACATCCGGTGACTATAGTTAATAAAAATATACTGTATATTTGAAAATTGCTAAGAGAAAATGTTTGAAGTGTTCTCATCAAAATAAATAAATAAATAAATAACAAGTATGTGGTATGAGGTAATATATACATTACACAGCTTGCGTTAGACATTCCTCAATGTGTGCATATATCCAAACATCATGTTGAACATCATAAATACACACAGTTTTACTTGCATGTAAACATTTACTTTCAAAAAAGGAAAACAGATCTTAGAAAAATAAAATGAGCTACAAGTATATATCCCCAGGGAGACACACAGAATCTTGGAATCAGAAGTGGCCTCACAGTTCAGCTGGTCTTCTGGCCCTACTCTTGACATAGGAATTGATCCCATCCCCCGTGTGCCTGAGAAAATGGCCAGAAGACACAAGCAGTCATTTCACTATTCATAAGTACATGGAGATCTTACTCAGTGACTGTTCCCTCTTGAGAACAGAACCTGATGAAAAACTTAAACTAGAACATGGAAAAATGCAAAATATACAAATAAGTTGAGGACAATGTTCTGAAACTTTTCTGCAGGAAGGTTTGGGCAGTAAGTGGGTATTTCTTCTATATCCTATTGCCAGTGCATTCATATACACAACGAGGCTGGAGAAATAGGTTTGGAAGCAATAACTTTATTTCAGAAATTGCACTGCCAAGAGGAACCTCATTACTTCTTGGCTTGATGTTTGAGAAAAATCCAGTCCACCTGACAAAAATGAAGTTGCACAAGACACTCAACTAAAGATTGTAAATGCAGTAGTCTCAGCGTGTTTTTCCAGTGCAATCTCTACTTTGAAAAAAAAGATTTTAACTGTTCTTTAATGAAGTGCAGGTGTATGTTAACAATGGAATGAAGACAAAAGCTGTCCCAAAGTGAAAAGAAATACCTAAGACTAAATGGTAAGACTATATGCAGGGGTTTATATTCTTTTGTTCAAGAAATATGTATTATGTTCATATCTACTTTTTTGCCAGACAATATGCTAACTGCTGTGAAGTCTACCACAATTACTAAAACTCTTTCTTCTCTCAAGATTTACACAAAATGAAAGAAGGAGGGAAGGAAAAGAAATAAAAAAATTGGATGATGAGAAAGAGAAAACGTATAAAAGAAATGGAAGAAAAATAAGGTTGAGGGAGAAAAAAGAAAAGTGGAATGAAGAAAGCAGAGAAAGAAGAGTTGTTCACAGTTTTCACACACCTCAGGCCTATATTATGTTGCATTGATTTCAATAAATCCTTAAAGCAGTGTGTCTCATTCTATCAACACATATTTACTGAATGTCATTGTTCCTGAAGTCCTCTAGAAAGCAAAGCCTATAATGAGAATTTGGGTGCTAATACTTCACCGGAAAGTTGCAAGGCCTGGAGACAGTGATAGTGAGAAACAACGGGAACAAAGCAAAGGAATGACGAAGGCACACTGTGTGACGTGTTATTGGGCAGACTACCATTTCATATCAAACCACAAAGACACAAGGCGAACACTCCGTAGATCTGTGTTTCTGGCAAACAGGATCTCTCTGGAAGGACTGCAACAAGAAGTGACTGCCGTGGAAACAGTCTACGGGTCTACTGAAGATGGCCCGGCTCCCTCCCAAATCTTGTTTTCCACTGGTCGAGGTTCACTCCATAGTGAGCCAATTCCCCCACACCTCCAGGTTGTGCCTTCCCGACTGCAGCATCCGCTCAGCTGCCACGCAGGAAGCCAGATCCTATGTACCACCACATGGTGTTTCATCCAGTTCTGGAAGTGGACTGGCAACATCTTTATTGTCTAGAAGGGGAGATGAAATGGTTAAACCACAGAGCATGAATAAAGAGAAAGAAAGAAGGTGGAAAGAGGAATACAAGAAGGTGCGTAAAGCTTGAATTCAATATGAGCATCTTTTATGTGCCAGATAGTGTGCCGAGTGCTGGAGAGATGATAGCAAATAATACAGATGTGGTCCCTGACCTCATAGACTTTCGCAGCAGCCTGACGGGTGGTATACACACACACACACACACACACACACACACACACACACACACACACAATTACAATGCGGCGAGATAAAACACTGTAGGATCTAAGGAGTGGAGATACTTTTGTCACCTCAAAGGGTTCCCAGATGAGACAATTTCTAAGTAGGGATTATCAAGGTGACAGGTCAGAGCTGGAGGTAAGTTAGTGAGGGTGGGGGACACGAAAGTGACCTTAGGATAGTGGGCAGAGGGCAGAGAGAGACGCACTCCAAAGGCACGGACTGAGAACGATGTTCAGTATTGTTGGAGCTCAGAGCCTTGGACAGGAATGGAGGAGTTAACACTTCCGTTCCTACAAGCTCATAATCTGATCATCATAAGGCCTAAGATCATAGCCTACCATTCCACCTCTCTGCCCTAAGTCCCTTCCTTCATCCACCTTGTATTCATGTCCAACTCGATTACCAGTTTTACTCCAACTATGTTCTAGGACTTTCCACTTACTCACCTGGCTTGCTTCACCTGGGACCCTGCCCAAATGGCTCTTCTTTTAAGATCCAGGTAAAATCTTTCTTCTCCACAAACCCTCACCCCTCAATGGTTTAATCCCTTCTTCCCTAAAATTCCCATTTTCTCTGAAGGAAATTATTTCTGTAGTTATTTGTTTAACTGCTGAAGAGATCAAAAGTAAAATTGATGGAAATGAACAATTTGAAGCCATTCATAGTTTTATGATCTGTTTTCTTTGGAGAACAACAGATGGAAATATTTAACTCTGGAAATTATTTAGAAATCAATCAGCATTGCCACAGGCCCAGACCCCGGGGCAAGGCTACCTTTCAGCTCAAACTGATCTCTCTGCTCCCCGTCCCCAAGTTATTTTCTCCTTTGCCTTCCTCCTAGACTTTCCCCACAAACCATCTCCATCACTCCATGATTCTCACATCTCCTGTTTTATCTGATCGCATTCCAGGCCCTCTGGACCACCTGGCTTTGGCATGAAATGCTGAAATACAGATAATAAATCATCCTGGTTTGGTCAATAGTAACACGATTCCTTTCTCTATGCTATCCATAAAGCAAGAAGAATTCAACAGCAGTTCCGTTTTCTATATTTGAGGAGCTTCCATTTCCAGAAACATTGCCATTTGCCTTTATTGTAATGTGCACTGGCACTTGGGAATACAGAGGTTTCCAAACACAACCTTCAAGGCCTTCTACAGTGTACTGGTTGACAAAGAAAATAACAATAATGGTTATAAATCAGGCAGAAAGTGACGGGCTACCGGAGTGTGGACTTAGTGCTACAGGGTTAGGAAAGCTGGAGCAGTACTGGTAAAACCATTGGGAAAATCCAAATTCATGTCTAGATCTAGGTCCTTGACAATCTTCTTCCTCCCCTTGGATTTAGTAACATACAATATTGAATTATCAATTTAGTTATTTTAATTCTGAAGAAATATATAACACATTGCACAAAAAATAACATGTGCTCTTCCTCTTTAGGAGAGCACATTAAGAAGGACCCACACATCACCCAAAAAGGCTATTTTTCCACAGGTCACTTATTTTTCCCAGGAGTAACCCTGACACAATGCTAGGCTTCCTCCTCAAATACCCTGCCTCTCTCATTTATCCAGGGAATCTCTCTTCTGCTCTTGTTTAAATCATATGAATTACACCATGAGCTAAATAAATTAGGAAAACTTTAATGTCTAGAACAGCCTGATAATTTAATGAACACTTAAAGTAGGATCTCTTCAATATTTTTTTCTAAGCACAGTAATTCAATAAACACTTGCTATATCACACTAAGATGTTTGTTACAGTTGATTAAAAAATCACTAAACTGAGATACAAATGCAATAAAACAGAACCAATAGAAACCAATCTCAATTTAAACTTCTCGTGACCTAGTTGCCTCTAAGTACTTACCATTCCTTTTCTTCTTTTCTAAACTTTTCTCAGCTTTATACTTTCAGGGAGAATATTTAAACTATATTCCCATATGATCTATGTGTGTCTCTGCAAAAGTGTAGGGATTAAAAAATGAGATACACATTGTGAATTTCACCAACTCTCCTGGGTCATTCCATTTGCAGACAACAATTTTGGAAATAAGGTTTCCTATACCCAGGCTGTGGCAGTGTGGCATTCTCACTCGAGAAGGAGAAGGAGTTAATACTAGAGATCTGGAGCATCTGTAAATCTAGGATCCTGTATCTGTAACCTTTGGACAAATGTGTTTTCAAATCCCATACTTTATCCTAGATAGTTTGTAGGTTCCGATGGAATGGAAAGATCCCCAAAAGTTTGACTTAATAAGTTTCCTTTTCCTTCTTCTTCCTTCCCCTTCTCTTCTTCTTCCTTTTCTCCTCCTCCTCCTTCTCGTTTTTTTCCTCCTATTTGATAAAAACAGGAGCAACTAGCTGCCTTCACTTACCTCCTCACTCCATTCTCTCCCCTGCTACTCCTTTCTGTCTCCGGTTACAGCATGTGAAGAGTCCAGAGACCTGCCTGTTGATAACCACCTTCTGCCACCCTTTGCTGACTTTCTCCTACACCCATGATTCCAATAATTGGAGATGTTTCCAAGGTAGAAAGATTACAAGTCTGGAGCCTTCTCTCTCTCGGCCTCATGTGAACTGTCATCCAATGTCCTGTTGTTAGTTAGCAAAGGTTATTTTATTCAGTTATTTCTGCTTCTCTGTTAGCAGAAAGCAAGAGAAAATGTTGTAACTCCACTTAAAGAGTCTCATTTCTCCTCTAATGTTCAATACTAAGGGAAGTTCCTGGTGCAATACTTTCCTGACACCTTATTCTCACACCCAAATGAGTTTATTGACTTTAATATCAGTTTCTAAAGACAGGTAAAGGACATTCCCAGTCTCGCAAATGATGGTGGAATATCTCCTTCAAATGCCCCTTAAGAAATCTGTTCATCTGTTCAGAATGTAAATTACTTTATTTCATGTCTCAAAAACTTCTTAGGTAATCAGATACATTTGCAAATGGGACATGACTGCTCATGAGAATTTTCTTATCAAACTAACATTTTACATTCTTATATACAGCTAAAGATACAGGATTTCTTCTCCGCTTAAAAGCCCGTAGTAGGGAAATAAAGGCTGTATTGGACACTCATACTCTCAAAAAGAAACTCTTACCCCAGAATACCACAGAAGACCTACTTTTTCAGTTCACAGTAACTTCTTTATTTCCTGAGCTCTCCTCACACCAGTGCACAGGCTGCCACTGAACACAAACCTCGCTGTTCCTCTCCATGTGTTCTCCCTACGTGGAATAGGCTTTGCTGTTGACCCCCAGGTTCACTTCAAGCATTACCAAGCATTACTTTCTCTATGAAGATTACTCTTGGGCATCATTACATAGGTTGAACCATTTTGTACATGAAGTGATCACAAGACTTAAGACACTATAGCATAATTATTAGTTCAATGCTATTCCAATTAAAAAACTATATATTACAGAGGACGCCTTCATGACAGAAGTGCTTAGTGCATAGGCTGAATCACAGCTGGTACATAAACTATTTTTGAAAATATAAAAAAAGAAATGTTTGATTGTCATCCACTTTTACTCACTAAATCAATATATTTAAAATCAAGTTAATGAATTAGAAGATGTATACAACTTTTAAGTGGTTTATCAAAGTTCTCTCCTGAGTTGGTGGTATAGTGGTGAGCATAGCTGCCCTCCAAAGTTCTGTCCAACTCAGAATTAAAACTCAGAACACAAAACATATTATGTTTCTTTACGTACACTATAATACTTGGTATTCCAGGACATGTTCCCTTATCTGCTCATGTACCCTCGTAATGACAACTCTGGGCAGAGAATGACAAAGACATTCTTAATAGGGTGGAGGGGGCAACTAATGAATTTAACAATTTAAAGCTAAACTGTGCCCCATTCTTAACATAGCTGTGTCCATGTGATGCCAAATAATGACTCAGAAGTATATATTTAAAAAAGAAAGCAGTGTTCTGCTCAAATACAATGATACCAATACCTTTTCCTGAATTTTTAACTTAGTTTGTTGTTTTTCATTTTTCTTTTGCTTCACCATATGAATCCATTCTACTTCTATGTCATTTGACTCCATATTTTTTGATATCCTAGTCTCTAAGCTACATTACCATAAATGGAATAAATATTCCCTGCTCTTTATTAGATTTTGAAGTTGCCTTCCTTTTTTCACGCCCTACATACTAAGACATGACCCTTGAATTCAGGTTAAGTGGCTTTAATCACATTTGAGAAAAGGGCAAGAAGAAAGTAGATTTACCACATCCAAGCTTTTGGATTTACAAGTAAGCATCACTTTTGCTGATGCTTCTGAATTATAGAAGAGAAGCACAGTTATCTTTAAAATAATAACTGTTAAACAAAAATCATAAACAGTCTCCTATATTTGCACTCACAGTTCTATTAGTCTGGCTAATATTACTGGTTATACTTCTCAGGTTGATTGTTACATTACTATTTTGGCTGCATTTAAAATATCACGTGGACACTGAACAACAGTGTCAGGTAAATATGCCACAGGTGTCATTATGCTTGTCCTGTCCACACCATGAATTGAGGTCAAATGGTGAATGAGATATCACCAAAGGTAAGGCATCAACAGAACAACATCAATGTCAGGATTCAGCCTAGGCCAAGGAGATTTGGAGATCCTTGGGAGGGAATTAGCATTCTTTTTATTTATTTATTTATTTTCAATTCTGGCATCTAGAAATCCTACTGCAGTCTATTGTGCGAATGATCCATGGAAATGAAGCTTCCCTCCGACCAAGATTGTAAATTCCTATAAGATCAAGTCCTTGGAATGCAAAGCAGTTAACTCACAGGGATGGTGGGAATTTTCTAGGAATAAAATTCAAGCCATTACACTCCAGAGAATGAACAGAGTGATCCTTGAATCTAAGGGAAAATTAACCTTACAAGAAAGTCAATTGTGACTGAGAAAGGCATTTCCAAAACCAATGCTACTAAAATGCCTTCTCCCTCCAAAATATCTAACATCATCATGATCATAATAATAAAAAGCTGATGTTCACAGAACCTGAAATGCAAAGAATGTCACCAATTTTGGCCTTTGTTACTGTATTAGCGAAATGTTAGAAATATTTAAATTTGGCCAAATTACTTGGGCATACACTCACTGGTCCCTTACAATAGGAATTAAATTGTTCTCCTGTTTATAATGAGGACCAAGAGGAAACTCACATTGTCAAAATATATCTATAAATGATAACAGTAAAAAATGAAAGCATTTATAAGAAAGGAAAGTAATGAGTTAGCAATCGGCTGGTTCACTTTCACACAAGAGCAAAAATCACCTTTGATAACAACTACAAAGGTAAGTAGTAAGCTATCCTGGGACTTTAAGGTGGCTGTGCTATATTGCTGTATTATCCAACATAGTTTTACTCACTATATTCAGCTTTGTATAAGAGCACATGGTCACACTACACAAAGGTGTGTTTACATCTTGGCCCCACATCTAGCCTCCCCCTGCCAAGAAGTGGGCTATCAGACTTAGGACTTGCTAAGTACTTTCTGTTTCTCTGTGAACCCAGGCATTAATTTTGAGGTGTGCCTTGGCCTAAAACATTTTCCTTTTCTTCAGATGCTTGGAGCAGATTGTACCAGGGTTTAATAGGCTGTTAAATCGGCAATTAATACCCATTCTTTATTTACCTGTCCCTCACCATGGAGCTTCTAATTCTTTCCCAACTCTAGAACACTTTCTTTCTACTTCTAATTACAATCTTCCCTCCTGGTATATTTCCATTTGAAAAGCTAGAATGTTTAAGGTTGAGGAAAGGAAAGTTTAGAAAAAAGTGATCCATAAGAAAAGCTATTTTTACAAAAGAAACTTTAGAAAGATGAAAATTTCAATAGAATATAAAAACTTGAAGCTGAAAATAAGCAGGTCATAATGCATCAATTCTATAAAAATGTTTATTTATTTGCTGATCCCTGAAGACCCTAGAACTGTAGACTGTAGTAAAAGGGAAGAAGAGAGGAAATGGGAAGGAAAGATCACCAAGGTTTGAAAGTATAATCTGAAGGTTTCTACCTAAATTCTATTTCTCCCAATTCAGAGGCATAAACACAGTCATATTTTATCCAGAAATAGAAAGTGTATAAGTTGTCATTTTTCAAAAGTGAAGTCAAAGAAGAAAATTTAACTGTTACTTTTTAAAATAATTCTATCCCTGTAAATGTGTCCCTTTAACTTAAATTGTTGAAGCAAAATGCTAAGGACTCTGTAAAGATTATCCCATGAGGTGCATTATCTGAGGCTATGGTCATAGATGCCTCTGGAACTCTGAGAAACCATGCCACAAACAAAGGTACCCAGCCTGAAAAGCTTTACAGAATAATACAGATGCTATCGCCATAGCAAGAAAACGTGCATCTCACCTTCCTAACCAAAGGCCACGGCAGAAATGAGTACTCACTCACATTTGGCAAGCCCTGGGAAACACATCCCCTTCACCACTTCCGCAGGAGGCACTGCATGGGTTCTCCAGTGTGGCCGGAACAGGTCACACATTCTTCCAGAGTGGAAGCATTGTTGTCAATCGACTTAAATAAATCTGAGCATTCCCTCGTTTCTCTATGCTATCGCTGTCCCAAACTCTGAAACAAATGGACGCTGCTGGGGCTGGGCCTGCCCACTCGAGAGCTCAACATGGAGGAAGCTGCTGCTTCCTCCTTTTTCTCTTCCTCCTCTTCCTCATTCTTCTTCTTCAGAAAAATTAAAATTTGGCAATAAAGCAGTGGATCCTTGATGTTTAAAAGGGACATGTCTGTAGAAATTCCCACATCCGCAAATTCCCATACAAAAAATCCTTTGAGAAAACACACACACACAGAGAATGCTATTCATTCATTACTAACAGGCTCACTCCAACACATCAGACCCTTGGCCTGCAGCGTTCCTTCGTGCTACACACCTTAGGTACATTTTCTCACTTAACTTTCACAGCGACTCTTGGGAGACAGATGTTATTATTATTACTACCCTTTTTAACCATTCCAACAAACTAAAAGTAGAACTTAGGTGTGGTTTGCGAATGATGGACAGAACAAATATGACATCTGTGAATGCTAAGTGTCTGCTCTATCACAAAGACTACGAGGAGAGCTGGGGATAGTTTTCCTTCCCACTAGCAGCACCACCTGCCTCAGAACCTACCTTCCTTGGCCCTCAGCGTGGCAGCCGCTGGTCTGCTCTGGGCACAGTACACCTCCCGGGTCTGGATGCCACCGCCACACACGGGTCCTGTCACGTGCCAGTGGGGGTCGTGCTGCTCGAGGAGGAGAGAGACTTGGCATTCTTTCCATTCAGACGTTCTCCAGGAATACCTGTGTGGTTTGATTTATTTAAAAGAAGAAGAAGTAAGGAAAATATATAATTCTATAAAAAACTTAAAGTCATGACCTCAAGTGACAATCGCTCTTTCTAAGGCCAAATCTTTGCCTGTGAATAAAGAAGTCTACTCGTTTTGAATTACTAAATCCCTTTTATTTCCTAGAAAAACTCCCAGCAGCCCAGGATGGCACTAGATAGGACAGGATGACCAGACTGAAGGAAGGTAATAGGGTGAACAGTGGGTGTGTCTAGCCTTGAAGCTGGAAGACAGTGAAGGATGAGAGGAAGGAGTTGGAATCCAAGGAGTTTAATTCACAGCAGCTGAACATGTCATGGGGTTTCACTTCACAGACTTCCAGATGACTTTGTGTGAAAGTTGGCCTTTCTTAATAGGATATCTACAGTAGAATAGTGTATGAGTGTGTGAAGTTGTAAATATATTATTTTACATAGAGATGACCTCCAACTTTTCAATCTTCTTGATATAGAAAACTTTCTGTCCATTTGACTCCTTGCCATTGGGATAAAAGTATACGTATTAAAATGATTTAGTACTGTGACACTATATTTAATTGATTAATACATTTTTACATAAGCATCTATGCTGTTATTTAACTGACTTAAGAATACAGCTTTCTGATTTACAACTAGTTAAGAAATACTCTAATACACAGAGATACATACACACGCACACACACACGTACAAATAAGGGGGGAAACACAATGGAGTTTGTATGTATGTTACAGAAAACAAAACAACTATCACACCACTACATTCATACCTGCAGAATTATTCCACATATAATTTCCTTTTGTGCATGATTACAGCATTCCGTAAGCTCACAGCATTAATATAACCCGACAGCATTCACATAAATACCAAGAGACTCATTAACTTCTGGAACAACAAATAAAACTTATGAACATTCTCATATCTGCTGCCCTCATTTCATATTTAAAGAAAAAAAAATCTCTCAGCATTGTGATTGTTTAAAAGAAAAAGAAAAAAACAGCAATAAAAATAATCATATGTCACCAAGGCCCTAGCTTTATAGAAACTAGAGTAAAATTGAAATCAAGTAATAGACACCAAAATAAGAAAGCAAATCTCTAAGAAACCTAATAGTGACTAAATCCCTCACAATAAACGTCATCATTTTTAAAAGCTCGCTAGCTAAGAATCAGCTGAGAATCATTAGTCTCATGAAAAGCCCATTGTAGAAAAAGGATTTGGACAATCCTTTGGGATTTGTTGTAACACAATTTTTCTCCCTCAAGCTCACCACTTAATTTTCACATGGCTTTTTTTTTTTTCAGGCTTAAAAATTAGTCAGTGGGCCAGGCAAGAGTTTGGAGTGCAGAGTTCAGGTGCTGCTCGTGCCAGGGGAATGTAGACAACAGTACATTTCTAATTCCTGAATATGAGAGATGGCGAGAGTCCAATTCTCCCCAGAGACAGAGTTCTTTCCCAGAGCCGAGGCTCCGAAACCCTTTCTTCTCACACCACTCTACTCTCCACAGTCATTTAAGCAGAAGGTTTGGCCGTCCGGTTCTGAGTCTCAGGGCACAAATAGCTTTGTATTCCATGGCAAAATATCATGAAGTAGGGGCAAATTGGAGCGGATGGTTGGTTACCAAGTACTCCTTTCAAACCCTCTTTTTCCAAGGGCTCCCTAAGAGAAGAGCTCTCCTGCTATTCAGGAGGGGGGTCAGATACAGTAGCTGACCCAGAGACTCCTATGATATAGTTAGAAAATAAGACAGGCAAGAGGGAGCAGTGTGACATAGACGACAGGATGCTTTATAGTCAAGCCGACCTGGTTTGAAGCTGAGCCTCACCTCTTTGTAGCTATGAGACTTTGGCCCAGGTCAGTTTTCCTACCTGTGCAATTGAGATAACGATACCAAACACTGAACCTGCCATATAACAAATGTTCAATAAATTTCAATTCCCCTTCTGCTTACGTCTTTCTACATGTGCCCTTTGTCCACTGCAGACAAAGGACACACACAACATTTTATCAATGAGGGTTTCATTGACTCCATCAAAAGTCCTGATATCAGAGATCCAAAATTGCCATGGTCTAGGTTCTAGCAACCAAAGTTCAGCAAAGAGCATAAAAGACACATAAAGTTTACAATTATGGCAAGTCGCAATAATTTGTTTGCTTGTTTGAAAAGAATGCGCCATGCTGTATAAATTGCTTTTGCAATTAATTTATCACGATCCTACAAGAATTAGCAATCGAGGAATTTTGGAAGTCATTATGGGGAAAAAATGAAAAGAAATGTTTAATGACTACAGTTTTATATAAAGTAACAAAACCCCTGTTGGTAGCTCATTCACCCAAAATACCCAACTTTCATTCACCGGCAAATGACAAATTGTTTAAAGAAATGGAAGACATTAATCATGATTGCTATTGTTTACCACCTCAGAGAAAACACCAACCCAGCAAGAGGCAGAGGAAAAAAGCACACCAATAAAGGACTTCTATATTCCTTTTTAAAAATATGGGTCTTTTCATAGTCTTTGCTCATTCCTTTTTTTTTCTTTATTTTTTTTCAAAAGCCCTATCTATGTTTAGTAACAAATCACCCGGCAGCCATGAAATCTGAACATCCTGAGCTGCACCAACCTACGAAAGTGTCCGTAGGATCTGACAGAATAACAAATCAAAGGAGGCTGCTAAGCTAATCGCTGCTCCCTTTCTCCTTTAGAAGTTGTTACAGTGATAGTCCTGCAGCCTCCGGAAAACTTGGCTCCTGATGCCTGCGATGCTCGCTTTAATGGCTAAGCCCACGTCAAAGACCAGGCCTTTTAAACTTCTGGTCTCCTAACTCTGATTCCTTTCAACACAACCTCATTTTGTCCTCCTGCTTAGAAGGGGAATGTGGTGAGTGTCAAAGGCCAGAGTTATACCTCTTATGGGGCAGCAGCACTTCAAAACTGGCTATGGAAATGCCTCCAGTAGATGCCCATGGAATGAAAGAAATAAGTCAATTCTCACAACCCCTTACCGAGGTGAGTGTGTAGAATCAATTGCTTTCTCAAAGGCCTGGCCAAACAGAATAAACAAGCCATTAGTTTATCTGAGCTAGTAGGGTATCATGGTAGATCTCCCAGGTAGCAAAACCATTAGTCAACATGTTCTGCCAGCTCACTCTATTCCAGGCACTGCACTAATGGACTGAGGTGCATTGCTTCATGTAATCCTCCAACAACTCATGAAGAAAATAAGATTTCTCCCTTTACAGATGGAAGAATTGGCATAAAGAGCAAGCAACTCTTCCAAAGTCATATAAGTAAGTAGAAGAGCAGGATACAAAGCCAGGTGTATCAGATTCCAAAGCATACTTTTCTTAATAAAATGACACTCTGGTAGATGAAAACAGTGAATGGCAAACACACCTGAAGCTTGATCAGGTGGTATGAAATGCAATTTCAGTAGACAATAGGTAGCTACCTGTCCAGCCGTTACAACGACAAGTATATGTTGTTCTTGGTCTGAGGAAATGTGTTCTAGACTAAAACAAAAACAATCCTCTCTTGGTGACAATGATATTGTCAGTGATAACTGACCAATAATATTTCACACTACCAAAATAACTTTTTTCCCATCTCAAACACAAATGCAGTTGAGAATATTTTCATAATTAGAGTACTGTGGTCACACAGGGTAGAATCTTAGCATTTTCGGGAGATACAGTCATGGGTCACTTAATGGAGGGGACATGTTCTGAGAAATGTGTGATTAAGCAATTTCATCATTGTGCAAACATCCTAGAGTGCACAGTACTTACGCAAACCTAGTTGGATAGCCTACTACACACCTTGACTAGGTGGTATAAGTTATTGCTCCTAGGCTACAAACCTGTATAGCATGTTACTGTATTGAATACTGCAGGCAATTGTAACACAATGGTAAGTATTTGTGTATCTAAACATGTCTAAACATAAAAAATGTACAGTATTGGATCTTAAAGGGTTTTCAGGAAAAAAAGGTACAGTAAAAGTACAATATTACAGCTTATGGGACCATTGTATATGGGGTCCACCATTGACAGAAACCTCATTATACAGCACATGACTATAACTGCAAGTTTAAGAAGAAACAAAAGACAAGTAATCTCTAATTGTGAAAATTCAGATTCACAATAAAGGTGCAGAAGACAACTTTTTGAAGAGGAATGCCTTTTCAAGACCTAAAGATCAAATTCCCCACATTGTTCCCTAGTCGCTCTAAATGTTAGAAACACCTGCCCTCCATTCACGTAGAAACAACTCTGATGTCCCTGCTACTAGTGAGAGAGTCACTGCCAGCCACTCTGAAGCACCAAACCTCTGAGAAGGGGAGCGCTAGTAACTCAAATACCGAATTCACAGGGAGAAACTCCCACAAGGACGTTTTAGTTAAGATCAAGATATGTATGAGAGACTGAAGCCAGAAAGGAGCTAAAAAGTAGGCTCCACTAGAAAAAGAAATAGGCCTGCCCAAGTGGTACGTGAACGACTCCCTCATCCATGGGTTCACTCATCCTTGCTACCAGCAAGTCACTCTTGAGCTGCAATGATGTGCCCAGGACGATTTCAGACAATAAATATGCACAGCAGTGAGCGAGACAAAGCCCCTGACCTTGGGAGAATACCTTCCGGTGGGACAGACAGACATAAATGCCTCAATACATGACACGACATCACAGACATGGACTAGGAGAGCTGTTTCAGTGCCACGATGAGCGAAGTCCTCAGAGTCCTGAAGAAAATGAGGGAGTGAGCACTAGAATAGGCAGACCAGAAAAGAGTAGCACTTTCGAAGGTCCCAGAAAGGTACAGTGCTCAGCACTGTCTAGGAAAAGCAGAGAAGCCAGTGTGGTCAGGGCAGGTGGACCCGGGGAGTGGGGGGGGGGCAGAGATAATAAATGGGAGTAGTCAAGAGCCAGGATATTGGGGTGCCTTGTAGGCCGGAGTATGGACTGTGAGTGTTATTCCAAATGTGCTGACGAATCGTTCGAAAGTTTTGGGAAGAGCCGTAACATGATGATGCAACTTAAGTTTTTAAAGGATCACCCTGGCTACTGAGGGAAGATGGGGAGGTGAAAGGAGTGAGACAAGTTTGGAGGCCTTTGTCAGTCCAGAAGAGATGATGGTGGCTTCAACGGCAGCAGTCGTAGTGAATGTGGTGAGAAGTGACCAGATTTCAGATGTATTTTGAAGTCCGAGACAACCTTCCAATGGATTAGACATGGGAGAGGAAAGAAACAGAGGAGTGATAAATGATTCCATATTTTCTTTTGACCCATGTATGAGCAGCACAATTTCTTGGCACTGAATTCTTAGGTGAGATATTCCAGGAAAGGGGACAAAATCCCAGACATCAGGGTAACCACATGTTATTATCTGTGAAATTCAGTTTGTCTTCATTTACCTCAATCTATTTTTAGAACTTTACTCTCCAACCCTGTGAGTCATTGCCCAATTTCTTTATATTTTCTCTAAAATCTTTATATTTTCTCTAAAATCCAAAGAAAGGAATTTTCTAGCTGTGGAACTATATATTCTCATCAAATAAGACAGGAAACAAATTTTGGATTAGAAAAGCTTACTTTATGCCTTGGAATTAAATAACTCAGGTAGCCGGCTTCCTGAGAGTAACTTTGTCCAATCTAAGGAATCCCATAATTTGACTCATCCCTAAATTGCAGAAAGAAAGGTAGACAAAGGAGGGAAAAATTCATTGCTGTAAAGCAATGAGTAGAGATATCCTAAACTAGCAAAGCCAAGATTAGAGAAGTAAGCACATTTAGTGACTATTCTTAAAACAGAACCAGGACCATCACGGCTTTACAGCACCCTCTATCCTGTGGCTTCTAAGCTTTGTCACCTTGTAAGGCTTAGACTTGCTTATAAAGTGTGGATTTCTTTTCTCTTTCTTCTAAAGGTTTAGATTTAAAGAAAAGCAACACAAAATAGAATTTTAAGTGATTTAATGGTGACAGATTGAAAGAATAATTGGATTAGTTAATGGTCGTGCTTTGACAGTATACGTATAGATTTGCAAACACTCTTGGAATTGAAACCCTAGTGCAAGGTATTTAAATTAAATGCATGTGTACATTAAAAATCAGTGTACTGCAGCATGGCTAATTTATGATAATGTCTGTTGTCCTTTTAAAGTTGTAAATGCATTTAGAAAAGAATTAACTTGTCATTTTTCACTGAACAGATGACCAAAATAAAGGGAACTGATCAAGCTTTGTACATTTTACGCTCTAGTAATTTTTTATTGGATAGAGTGGGACTATTGATTATGGAAAGCTACGCTAAAGTGCAAAGCTCTTTGCTCTTCAGCAGATGGCTTTGCTAGCCAAACTCTACATATATATTATTAATAGACTTCTATCGCTACGCACAGCACTTAGCAGTACGTTAACTTTCTGCACTGACTGGGAGACAAATCTTCCACCCAGGAAGAATTAAAGTGGCACAATGGGGACTCATGAAACAATATGCACCAGTAATCGAAAGACTCTATATAAAGGTATCAGTCTCCTTTCAAAACAATTTCCAGAATCTTTGAAACTGTTGCTTCTTTTCTAAAACACATTCCTTCTAAGGGCTCAAGGTCATGACGACTCCTTTGCTCCTAAATTGCTGGAGAAAACTTGCTTAATTAAAAAAAAAAATTAAAAATCCGTTAATTTATTTGAAAACCATTTCTTGAGTTCCTACTGTGTGTAGTGCCTCAGGGGCTGTGACAGAAAATCAATGAGAGAAGATTTAGAAGACATGACAGGTGACAAGACTGCCAAAAGGCAAACTTTCAGAAATTCAGACTGGGATCCTATTGCTCACTCTTTTTGAAGCAACCGTTATAATCAATGACAACAGAGACTTTTTATCTGGAAAACCAGACACAATATCAGCAGGGGCATGGAGACTACTTAGGACCATGGCAAGCTCTGTGGGTCCATTCCTGTCCTGGGTAGATGTTCTTATTCGATCTCTTTGATGGAGCCAATTTCAGTTTCTCTTTATGAAAAAAAAAATGCCCCTGAGTCATCACACACATTATATAATAAGTGTAAACATGGAATAAAGTACTCTGTGCATAATGCTGTTCTGGAACTGCCCTACATCCGAGCATGCATTCCTTCATCAATCCAATGGTAAGTGAGCATTTACTACAAGCCAGACATTTTGCTAGGTGCTACTCTCTCTAAGGTAAAAGAAAAAACAAACAAACAAAATAGTCACATCAACACATGTGAGACTATGTGTGGGAACACCACCAACTCTTCAACACTCTTAGAGGGCACAGTAATACTGTTCTGGGTGCTCCAATTTTGAAAGAGTATATGACATAAGATTCTTAAGATGAATAAACTAAGCAAACACAGACTGTAAGTTTTCTGTTGTTTGAGTTATCCAGTGATTAACACAGTGGCAGGCCAAAGCAGGTGTTGGACAAATGCTCCTTCACCACACATCACTCTGTTTCAACAGGCAAAGGAAGCAGGCAACCAAGCCAAGCTTTCATCCACCATCCTTTTCCCTAGCACTCTCCCTGGCTTCAATAGTCATCTAAAAAAATCCATCAACTAATTCTGAGGATTTTCTCAAGGAAAAAGAATTATATCTAGAAAATCTAAAATTGGGTTCATTGTCTCAAAAATATGTTAGGGAGAATCAGGCTGTTGCCAGGGATTTGTTGTATAAGCAAATCAAAGTGGGAGGCAGGGTGCCCAGATAGATCTCTCAGCATGAGTTCACGGACTTCTTGCGAAAGATCTCCAGTCTACCCATGACAAGGATAAATTCACACACACCAGAAACAAGGAGGGATGGATTAAAAGAGCCCATCTATTCAGTGCCAGATCAGAGTATTGAAATGATATTTTACAAATTGGCTTTTCTGTGTAGTAACATCACACAGACTATGTAATACTATCAGCCATGCAGCTTCTGCCTTGAGACTTTCTTAAGAATTTTACTCTGCAATGGTCACTGCCAACATTTAATAGTGCTGTCTTATATTCGATTTCAAACTCTAAACGATCATTTAAGAGACAGAACAGCCATTTTCACATGAAAACTGTTGCCTCCCAGTGGGGTGGTAGAAGTTGCTGGCAGGCCATCTGAGGTGTCACTTCTAAGAAAGATGTCTGCAGTTGATGTTTTTTCAATATTCTTGTGTGTTACAGTGTTCTCCGCCAGAATGGGGCCCTCTACTAAAGCACAGAGGATCTTGACTCATAGCCGTTGAAGAAGCAGGTCATGTCTCAGCTCCCTGACATGAAGCATTTACAATATCACAGCCCCTGTGTCCTGTGTCTTTCTTCATCCTTCTACTAAACAGGGCAGCCTCATCCTTTACAGTGTTAGAATACTTTTTACCTTCCCCTTAGTTGAGATGTAGGATCTAACATTTTAGATGTTAATCAGGACACAGGAAAGTACCCAAGCGACAAGGTATCTTATATCCGCAAATCGTATCTCTTCATGATGCCCAGTGACAGGAGATACCCACACCAAGGGCAAAGGTGGCAAATGACAAGCAGATTCGTCCTGTCTCTCTCATGTCCATCCCACACCCCGTAACATCCACTGTGAGTGTTTGGTGTTATGTTGGAGCCAAGGGGGTGGCACAAAAATGCACGTAGAGTAGAGGAAGGGATTTCTTGGGGTCTGTACGTGTCTTAGCCAAAAACTACGCCTCTGAAACAAACTTTAAGCTACAAAATGCTAACTCCCAGGTAGTTCTAAAATTTCCCAAGTTAGCTTAACACAGACTTGTCTCTATCTGCTTTCAAGTTAAGTTAGTTGCCCCAAGGCACCTACCAAAGTGTTATGGTCCCAGGGAGTGTTTCTAGAATGGGTTCCTCTTGATAATAATTCCCTTCATGGAATTATGCCTTAAGGACAGTGGAGCTCTGCTGGTGAGAACAGTTGCCCCTAAAGCTACACAACTAAAGAGTAGTAGTATAGTATACAGGGACTAGAACACTCTTTCTACACTCTGTTCTTAAAATATTTTTCAATTCCCTGAAAAGTTGATCTACCCACTTCCTTTAAACACCCCACCCCTCAAATCCTGTTTGTTCAAATGAGGTTTTTCTAACGATCCTGTTTAATTCTGTAACCTGTGTTGACACCCCATCACAGCATTCCAGAGGCTTCCACCTTTACCTTGCTTTAATGTATTATTTTTTCCATAGCTCATGCACCAAGTGTATAAGTTACTTTACTTATGTTATTCATTTGGTGTATTTTCACTTAAATTTAGGTTTCATGCAGGAGGGAATTTGGTCTATTGTGTACACTGAGTTATCTCTAATGCTTAACAGTGTTTCACAGACAGCAAGAGCTCAATGTGTTAATGTATTTATTGAAGGAATGAACACAGCTCCTATAGCAAAAATGGTGGAAGGGTAAAAGTCAAACAGTATTCTAAAAAGTTTAAAAAACAAAACACTAGGAAGGGTCACAGAAATGTATATTGTCCTTGCTGGGGAGAAATAAGGTAAATTAAATTACTTCATGTGTATGACTTGCTCATGAGTTCTAGGAAAAGAGAAATGGGCATTTTTGTTCCCTAATAGATTTTTGTTTCCATTTCCCTTGTTCACAGTGAATTTTAATCACTGACATAACATTAGAAATGAAAGTTAGTACATAACCTTTATGCTTTCCTGTGGTAGAGGCCACAGCCCAGATTTCAGACAAATAAGAATGTCATCTGATGTTAATTTAGTTGCTGTTATTTATTCATTCTCCTTCCCGCAACCAAGTGGAATCATTTTAACACATCATTCTTTCTAGGAAACATTGGTTGGAATTTCATTGAATTCTCCAAGACTCTTATTTCCTACAGAGTCATCATTTAATTTTTTTTTTTTAAATGTCAAACTCAGCAACATTTTCAACAGTAGAAATAAAGGGTTAGGTTCATTGCCAATGAAGTTTGTCAGCCTCTATTTTCAGACATTAAGGTTCAATCAAGATCAATATAAAAACTCATCTTAAATACATCTTGAATTATTACTATGCCACATTATTTTTCCAGAAAAAAATGATGCATATGAATGCATGTATACTTGTATATATACCCTTATCATGGTGCTTGTCTTCACCGTTCCTATCATGAGAGTCAGTGTGATGGAATGGAAAGAATATTGAATTCAGAGCCAAATGAATCTGTGCTTGAATCTTGACAATACCAATTTATACCCATTTAACTCTCAAAACTGAATGATAAACTCTGTTACTCAAAGTATTTGGGTTTTTTTTTATGATTTCAAAATTTTATGGGAGTACAAATGTTTTTGGTTAATTGTATCAATTTTGTTATGCTTGACTCAGGGTTATAAGTGTGTCCATCACCCAGATAGTGTTCATTGTACCCACTAGGTAGGTTGTCACCCATCCCCTACTACCCTTCCCACCTGCTTGATTTCCACTGAGTTTTACTTCCCTCTCCACACATGTGTCCTCATTGGTTAGTTCCAGTTTAATAGCAAGTACATGTGGTGTTTGTTTTTCCATCGTTCAGATACTTCACTTAGGATAATGATCTCTGGTTCAATCCAAATTGTTGCAAAAGGCCTCAATTCATCCTTCTTCATGGTGGAGTAGTATTCCATGGTATACATATACCATATTTTGTTAATCCACTTAAGAACTGATGGGCACTTGGGTTGACTCCACATCTTTGCAACTATGAATTGTTTGCAATAAACATTTGTGTGCTAGTGTCTTTTGGAAAAAAAAAAATGACTTCTTTTCCTTTGGGTAAATACCCAGTAGTCAGATTGCTGGATCAAATGGTAGGTCTACTTTTAGTTCTTTGAGGAATCCCCATGCTGTTTTCCATAGAGATTGTACTAATTTGAAGTCCCACCGACAGTGCATAAGTGTTCCTTTCACTCTGCATGTATGCCAGCATCTATTGTTTTTGGACTTTTTAATAAAAGCCATTCTACGTGGGGTAAGGTGATATCTCATTGTGTTTATAATTTGCATTTCCCTGATGATTAGTGACATTGAGCATTTTTTCATATGTTTATTGACCATTAGTCTATCTTCTTTTGAAAAGCTTCTGTTCATGATGTTAGCCCACTTTTTAATGAAGTTGTTTGTTTTTTCCTTGCTGATTTGCTTGAGTTCTTTGTAGATTCTGGTTATTAACCTTTTATCAGATCTATAGCATGCAAACATTTACTCCTCCCATTCTGTAGGTTGTCTATTCGCTCTGTTGATTGTTTCCTTGACTGTGCAGAAGCTTTTTAATTTAATCCAGTCTCATTTATTTATTTTTGTTGATGCTGTTATTGCCCTTGGGGTCATCTTCATAAATTCTTTGCCTAGGGCTATATCTAGAAGAGTTTTTCCAGCATTTACTTCCAGAATTCTTATGGTCTCATGCCTTACATTTAAGTCTTTTATCCAACTTGAATAAATTTTTATGAGTGGTGAGAGATATGGATCCTGTTTCATTCTTCTGCATGTGGCTATGCAATTTTCTCAGCACCATTTACTAAATAGGGCTTCTTTTCCTGAAAGTGAGTAATGATCCTGGTCTTAAGATGCTCAGTTAATCAGTGAAACAAAGTTTCAGATTACCTTGTTGTCTGCTTTGTCAAAAGACTAGTTGGCTGTATGTGGATGGTTTTATATCTGGAGTCTCTGTTCTGTCCCATTGGTCTAAGTCTCTGTTTTTGTGCCAATACTATGCTGTTTTGGTTACTATAGTCTTGTAGGATAGTTTGAAGTCTGGTAATGTGATGCCTCCAGATTTGTTCTTTTTGTTTAAGATTGCTTTGGCTATTCCGGCTCTTCTCTGGTTCCAAATAAAGCACAGAATTATTTTTTCTATATCTGCAAAATATGATGGTATTTTGATGGAGATTGCATTGACTCCATAAATCACTTTGTGTAGTATGGACATTTTAACAATGTTGATTCTGTGATCCACGAGCATGATATATTTTCCATTTGTTTGTGTCACCTGTGATTTCTTTCTGCAGTTTTTCCTCGTTCGTTCACTTTGTAGAGATCCTTCACCCCACTGGTTAACTACATAATCCTAGGTATTTTATTTTCTATGTAGCTATTGTGAATGGTATTGAGTCTTTGATTTGACTCTCAGCTTGCCTGTTATTGGTATATAGGGATGCTACTGATTTGTATACATTTAGTTGTAACCTGACACTTTGTTGAGTTTATCAATTCCATGAGTTTCTTGGTAGAGTCTTTGGGGTTTTTTAGATATACAATCATATAATCAGCAAAAAGCAATAGTTTTGACCTCTTTCTTCCAAATTTGGATATACTTTATTTCCTTCTCTTGCATGACTGCTCAGACTAGGACTCCCAGAACAATGTTGTATAGAAGTGGCGACAGTGGGCATCGTTGTCTTGTTCCAGTTCTTAGTGGGAATGCTTTCAACTTTTCCCCATCCAGTACGATATTGGCTGTGGGTTTGCCATATATGGCATTTATAATCTTGAGGTATTTTTCTTCTATGCCTATTTTGTTTTTCTTTCTTTTTTTAAGCTTTATTGAGGCATAATGGATATACCTCCCAAATTGCACATATTTAATGTGTATATTTTGATGATTTTGGATATAGGCATATACCCATAATACCATTACCACAATCAAATATTGATTAAATGACATACATGATTATTAAACATACACTTATGTAGTAAACATACACATTACCTCCAAAAATTTCCCTGTGCTCTTTTCCGTGTGTGTGTGTTTTGTTTTATTTTTGTTTTGTTTTATTTTTGTGGTAAGAACACTTAACATGAAATCTATCCCCTTATCAATTTAGAAAGTACACAATGCGACATTGTTATCTATAGGTACTATGTGGCACAGGTTTCTGAAATATATATATCTTACATGACTGAAATTTTATTCACATTCACCATTTCATTCTCTCCCCAATTCCTGGAAACCACTATTCTATTATCTGATCTATGAATTTTACTATTTTAAATACCTTATATAGTTGGAATTATGCAATATTTGTCCCACTGTGACTGGCTTATTTCACTTGGAATAATGTCCTCTAGGCTCATCTACATTGTCGTAAATGAAAGAAATTTTCTTCCTCCTCCTCCGCCTCATTCTGCTCCTCCTCCTTTTATTCCTCCTCCTTCTTCATCTTCCTGTAAGACTTTATTCTTTTAGGGCAGTTTTAGGTTCAGATTATGCCTATTTTGTTGAGGGTTTTTATCATGAAAGGGTGCTGAATTTTGTCAAATGCTTTTCTGCATCTATTGAGATGATCACATGGTCTTTGCTTTTGCTTCGGTTTATGTGGTGTATCACATTTATTGATATATGTATGTTGAACCATCCTTGAATCCCTGGGATGAAGCCCACTTGTTCATGGTGGATTATTTTTTTGGATGTGCTGTTGAATTTAGTTTGCTAGCACTTTGGGGGGATTTTTGCATTTATATCCATAATCATTCAAGCAGAAAATAAATAAAGAAACACTGGACTTAAACTGGATTCTAGAACAAATGGGCCTAACAGACTTTTACAGAACATTTTACCCAAAAACTACTGAATATACATTCTTATCATCAGCACATGGAACGTTCTCCAGTATTACTCATATTTTAGGCCACAAAACATGTCTCAAAAAATTCAAAAAAAGTCAAAATCATGCCATTTATCTTTTCAGACCACAATGGAATAAAACTAGAAATCAACTCCAGGAGAAACACTCAATTCTACACAAAGTCATGGAAATTAAACAACCTGCTTCTGAATGGTTACTGGAGCAATGATGAAATTAATAAGGAAATCAAAAGATTCCTTGAACTGAATGACAAAAGGAACACAGGTTATCAAAATATATGTGATTCAGCAAAAGCACTCCTATGGGGAAAATTCATAGTTTTAAATGCCTACATCAAATAGACAGAAAGATCACAAATTAACAATCTAATGACACATCTCAAGGAACTAGAAAAAGAAGAGCAAACCAAACCCAAATCCAGCGGAAGAAAAGAAATAACTAAAGTCAGAGCAGAACTAAAAGAAATGGAAAACAAACAAACAAGAAATACAAAGGACTAATGAAACCAAAAGTTGGTCCTTTGAAAAGATAAACAAAATTGATAGACCTCTTGTTCGATTAATCAGGAGTAGAAGAGAAGGAACCAAATAAGCTCAATCAGAAATGAAAAAGGAGACATTACAACTGCTACCACAGAAATACAAAATATCATCTGTGAATACTATGAAAATCTCTATGCACATATCCTCAAAAAATTAGAGGAAATGGACAAATTCCTGTACACATACAACCTCCTAAGACTCAATCAGGAAGAGACAGAACTCCTAAACAGACCAATATCTGGAAATGAGATTGAAGCAGTAATTAAAAAAAGAAAATCCTCCAATAACAACAAAAAAGGCTCCAAACCAGATGGATTCACAGCTGAGTCTTACCAGACCTACAAAGAAGAGCTGGTACCCACACTGCAGAAATCATTCCATAACATCGAGGAGGGAATCCTCCCCAACTCATTCTATAAAACCAGTATCACCTTGATACCAAAGCCAGAAAAGGAACCAACAAAAAAAGGAAACTAAATATTCTTTATATTTAGTTAACTTATAACTCTCTTACAATTATTGGCCAACAGTAGATAATAAAAGGTAGGCATTGTTTAACAAATGTAGATGTAGCTCAACTTTCTCCGCATTATGAGGAAGGTACCACCCTGACTTCCAAGAGTATTGTAATGGTTATTAACAAAACAAACAGAAGCATGTCTATAAATCAACAAATTGTTGAAAAACTCAGGAAGTGATTATTACCTATTCCATGAAAAAAATGAAAGGCAAAGGAACCAATGTCAAGGTCATCATGAAACCCAGATTCTAGTCCTGCCTGCCTACCATTGAGAACCCTTCTAAAGTATACTTTCATAGGAAAAAATGATTTCCAAATTATCCAGAAGAAATATTTCTACCCCATGAAATTATTTTGGTATGCTGTCCAAGGAAAGGAGGGATTCTCTTTCTGGAGGAAACAAACACCTGCAAATAGCAACAATCACGGTCATTGTTCTTATAGCGCCTCCTATATGCTAAGCACTGGGCCTCGTATTTTACTTGCCTGGTATCCAACCTTTCCACCTTTCAACACAGGCAGTATTATTAGACACATTCTCCTGAAAAGGGAAATATCTTAGAAGAGTTGTATAGCTTGTTCAAGGTCACACAACTAGTAAGTGATGGAGATACAATTTTAGTCCAGTTATATCCAATGTCAAAAGGGACAGAGGCCCCAGAGTTACGTCATTTCCAGGCCTCTGTTTCACTCCAAAATTAGTGTTTTGTAAGACTGGACACATGTTTAGCACAACAAGCAAGGATTCTGTGAGACTGTGAGTTAATGTGTAAAGGGTAATGAACTGTATCTACATTGTCTACCTTGGAGGTTAGGAATGATAAGAAGCCGAGGGGTCATTTTAATAAAAAATGAATGATCAGTATGTAAGGAGTGTTTTCAATCAACTCTGATTCCAGTCGTGGAGTCAGGGAGTGAGAGTAGCTAGGAATCTGACAACAGAAACCTGTCTTTCTGATACACACATCATGTCAGGTTTCAGGAAGAGCCAGGCTTCACCCCATCAACACCTGTTGGATTTTCAACCCACCTACTCCTCACACATCACCAAATGATTGATTCATGCAAGAAACTGTTTTTTGCTTCATTTCATTTATTTATTTTTTTGCCGAGGAAATGATTCTGTATTCTTAGAGGCTCCAAGAAACTATAGAAAATGTCTATCTTAAATAGCTATAGATTTAACGGATATAGTTCAGGGCAGCTGTCCAGCATGCATTGCCACAAATTCATTGCTAACAGACTTCTGTCATTATCAGACTGGGTCCACTGTGAGCTAACAACTTAAAGGAAAATACACTGGAGGCTTTTACCTGGGGCTATAGAGCCAGGCAAAATATAACCAATATCAAGATGTTAAAATATAGCTATTAATGGATGATAACCCATTTTCCAATATTCTCTGGCTCCCTGGGGAGTCTGGAATAGAAACAATGCCACAGAGTGGCAGAGAGATGTGAAGACAGAGCTGGGTTAAAATCAGGGTACTATCACTCAGTGCCTACATAACTTCAGGAAATATTTATACTCCCTGAGCATTTATGGCTTCATTTGCAAAATTAAAATGCTATGAGTGGCTTCTTAGGTTGCTGTTAGAATTAAGTATGTTGTGTCAGGTAATAATAACTAATGGTTACTGAGCATTTACTATGTGCCAAGCACTGGATGAAGTAAGCACTTCTAGGAAACTAAGACCCTAGAATTAAGTAACTTGATGGAATTCATAAAATTAGAAAGTCACAGAAACAGGATTTGAACCCAGGGAGTCAGCACCAAAGCCCATGATCTTAACCCACTATCCTATACTGCTAAGTATGGAACTTCTATACTGAGTGAAAATTTGATAAATATGAGTCACGGGTACTTTTACTACTGTTAGTATTCCTATCACCACATCAAATGAAGTTATTTTATATTAAAATACACCAAAGAATGCATAATACCTGGGACATTGCTGCAGAAGTTCTTCAACAATGCAGGCCTCTTTCTCAAGAAGTTCAGGGCACCCCTTTCCACCTCCAATAGCCATGTGCTTCACATTCCGGCTCCTGCTCCTAAATCCTGGCATGAGATTCCCTGAACGACATGTCTTGGAGCAGGGGCTCCAGGAGGACCACTCGGAGGTTTCGCAGTCTTTTGGCATGACGCAGGACTGAACAGTCAATGGGAAGGAGTCTTGCATGCAAAGGCTGAAGGAACAGAAGCAGGAAACAGGAGGACATAGATTAATAAACACAATTAACATATGAAGTGGCTACTATGAGAAAAACAACAACAACAACTGAAATCTAAGTATTCAATAAGATTTTTTAAAAATGTTAGAGACATGATAAAATATTGGAGGACAAAACATTTTAAGAATGTGCAGTCTATTTTATCGAAAACAATGAAGCTACTTTACTCCAGCAAGACACACACGTAAGATGGGTCCATCTCCATCAGCATTATCGGAAATAACGGAGGTCCTTCTAGGGTGCTATTACCGATGATACAGCCTACAACTACCATCTGTTGACAGTTTTCCAGGTGGCACAACTGTGCTGCACTTCGCAGACATTATCTCACAACAAGCTTATGAGTTTACATTTTATTATTTCCACTTTGCAGGTAGAAAACTTAAACTCTGGAAGGCTAAATCATTTATCTAGTGTCAAACAAAGGCAAATGAAAGCTTTAGTATATTAACCTAGCCAGTCTTGTAAAAACTGGGCTATAAAAAAAAGGTGATATTGTTTCCCCACGTTGTTAGGCTCTGAGAATCAATTTCCTCATCTGCAAAATGTGTGTGCAATCAAGTGCTCACAGTCTAATTGGGAAATAGGGAAATAAATAGAAAGATAAGATAATGTGATAATGTGATGAACTAAACATCAGAGCTTTTACAATGATGAAGAAAAACACTGATGAGGCAGTGATGAATCACCTGGGAAGGCAGGTGGGTGCTCAGAGAAAAGGACATCTGAGCCGCATTTTTAAAAAATTAATGGGAGTTTCTCAGGCACAGAGGGCACACTATCCTAAGTCAAGAGAATAGCATCTCCAAAGCCTTGAAATAACACCTCGTGGGGATGGGAGCTAGTGGTATGCTGGAACCCGCTGTACTGGCTCACAACAGCCAACAGTTACATTTTCAGGAATATGCAAGCAACTTGACTTCATATAAGCTTAAAATTGGCCAAGGTGGGGGTATTTACACTACAGAAATAGGCAAACACTCCATATCAAGCCCTCTCACCCTAACCCCTAAGAACTACTTGGTAAATGTTTAATAAGCACAGCACTGGGAAAAGGTATAAACCAATTTTTATGGCTGAAGCAGAAAGTGTGAGGAGGAAAGTGGATAGATACCAGGTGCATGGGTTCTTCAAAAGTAGGTCTGGAAAGTCCTCATGTCACGGGCTAAGGAACTTGGTTTTAATCGTGTATTAAATAATTTCAAGTGGAGGAAGTCGGTTAGACTCACACAGGAAGACAGTATTTCAAATATGAACTGGCATTCTTTTCTTTTGTCACTTCTTTGTTACTAGCCCTTCCTTTATTCAGTCAAAGGCATCCATTACTTTGGTAGGAAAAGGATGATATTAATAGGAAGGTAAACTAAACAGAGGTTCAAATACTGACTTAGGCTTTGGTAATGGTTCCTCTGTATGTGGTCAAAAAGAGAGAGAAGTCTTAAATTGTCTCTGGGTTTCTAACTTGGAAAAATGGGTATTAACAGATAGGGGAGCTACCACTTACAGAAGACTGTGTGCAGTGGAGAATAAAACATTCTCACATTTGGCCATATTGATGGTTCAATTACAGTGAGATTTCCATATTTATATCCCTCGCTAAGAGTTAATGTGGTGTTCATAGAGAAAAAGGTAAATTAAGATAAGACAAACCTTTGGTCCAATATTTTATTTTTTAAAAAATCTATTTAGATCGTATTGGTCCCTTCAAAATGTAAAGGGCAGTATATCATTACCATTGTTCAATACACTGTGACATTTTGGGGCCTGGGATCAAAACACACTAGGAAGAACCTCTTCTGAAAATGCCCCACCTGATACAGAATGTAATGCCACCGTCATTGAGCAACGTGGAGGCTGGGGGAGGAGCCACAGCCTCCTGTTGGGTGACACAACAGAAAGCTGTGGATCAAGAAGTTTCTAGATTTTGACTTTTCGAAAATTGTTATGGGCTGAGTTGCATCCTTCCAAAATTGGGATGGTCGAGTCCTAATTCCCGGGAACTCAGAATGCAACTATATTAGGAAATAGGGTCTTTAAAGAGGCAATTAAGTCAATATGAGGCATTAGGCCCTGATCCAACATGACTGGTCCGTATAAGAGGAGATCAGCATACAAGCACACACAGAGGAAAGACCATGTGCAGACACAGGGAGAAGGAGGCCATCTACAAGCTGAGGACAGAAGCCTCAAAAAAAAGGACCCCTGCCAACACCTTGATCTTGGACTTCCAGTTTCCAGAATGTGAGGAAATAAATTCTTGTTGTTTGAGCCATTCAGTCTGTGGTACCTCATCAAGACAGCAGGAGCAAACTAACACAGAAATTTAATGAAGTGTTTCAACTTCTGTATGCTTTTAGAAAATGAGTTTTAATTTCCAGGATGGACTTTGTTCTTCCCTTAGTAAAAAATGTCCCAAAGCATTTCATTCTCTGTCTACAGGTGAAGTTGTGGTGGTGGTCCATTTGTCCCCGTGTGCCAACTTGCACTCTATGTTGCTCACCCTTCCCACACTGACCTTCCCTCCCCAACCAGAGAACAGATAGTAAGTCTCCAACAGTAAAGGCGTGTGTATGGAGTTGCAGGGAGTAATTAGGGCTTTCATATTTTTGGAAAGGGCTAATAATTCCTGTTTTCTTGCCAAGAAATGGCTTACGTCCCATCGATTAAATATTTCCAATGGTATTTTCACTAGCCCTCCTTCTTGGGTAAAATAGTAATAATAAAAGGTACCACGTTGGACTCTGGTCTAATCTGATCAGTGAGATTCCATTTTCTGTAACAGTGGAAGGAACGCTAAACGGTGAGTCAGAAATATCTGGGTCCTGATTTTTGCATCACAACATAACAGTAGGACCTTAATCTCTTGGCTGTTTAGTTTTATTATCAGCAGAAAGAAAAAGAATAATAAAACGTGATCTACTCAACTCTCCCTCCCGACTTGTGGCAACCTTCAATGCAAGTGGAATCACCTTACAAACTAAAGTCCACAGCAAAGATTTTTCCCCACATGCAGAAATGGCAATTGATCCTTTCATAAAAGATGGTATGCCTTCTAAATGAAATAGGCCTGCACTGTTGATTTGTCTTTTAAAAAGGAGATGCTGTGGTCATTTTACCTCCTTGACATTTATAGAGCATGTTGTCATTTATAAATTACTTCACAAGTATTCAACTATAAAGGGAAACTTTGGAACTTAAAATTTACTCTAACAATTCCTACTTTCCCTGGAAATGTAGAAATCTCTCTACTTCCAAATAAGAGCAGAAATTCTTACAAAATAAAATTCAGCAGTAAAGTGCCACCAATTCATTAGCACTTCAGTTACCACTACTTTACAGCAATACTAAACATGTCAAACATACAGAAAAGTAGGGTAATATAATAAGTACCTCCATACCTTCCTTGAAAAGACCAACGTTTGGTTCAGATTTCCTTAAATAAGTAAAAAATTACAAATTCAGGTGAAATCTCCTGTGTCCTTTGCAATCCCAGTTTCATTTCTCTCTCCCCAGACACAGCCACTATCCTCAAATCGATTCCCATTATTTCAGACTTAAAAAAATACAACATAAAAAAGATAAATGTTTTATACTTTAACTAAAGTTGTATACCTGTATTTATAAATAGTACATAGCACTGTCATATATATATATATATATTTTTTAATTTCACTTAAGTATTGTTTTATTATACATATTGCTCTGGAAAATATTTTCCTTACTTAATATCGTAATGTCTAAGTATAGCCATGTCCATAAATGCAGATAGTATTCATTCATTTTTATTACTGTGTAATACTCTAGTATATGAGTACATGGCAATTTACTTATTCATTGCTCATTGAGTAGGCCCTTTGATTGTGCTCAACTTCTTGTAGTTCCACAGGATGATGTATTAAACCTCCTTGTACATGTTTCTATGTGTTACACATATAAGAGAGATTTCCCTTAGTATCACAGCCTAGAATTGAGTCATAAATATTTATACAAGTGAATGTATTAAGTAGTGTCCAATTTCTCCTTTCCAACATGCTTCCATGTCTTGGTATCATCAGGCTTGTTTTTCTAAAATGTTGAGATAATGCATTTGTATTCTAGATTACCATGAAGCTTTATGTTCTTTTCACATCTTTAGTGACTACTCACATTTCCTATTCTGCAAATCAGCCAATAGTGTTTGCCCATTGTGGTGTGCTAAGCAATGACCCCCCTAAAGATGCCAACATCCTTATCCTTGGACTCCATGAATGTGCTGCCTTATATGGCAAAAGGGGACTATGCAGATGTGATTAAGGATGCTGACGTGGCAGATGACTCCAGAGTATCCAGGCAGACCCCGTGTAATCACAGCGTCTTTATAAGAGGGAGGCAGAAGTATCAAGTCAGAGGAGACGTAATGCCAGAAGCATAGATTGGAGTGAAGTGAGGCTATGGACCAAGGAGTGTGGGCAGACTCTACAAGTTAGAAAAGACAAAAGAAATGTTTTCTCCCCTAGAGCTGCCAGAAAGAACACAGAATAATTCCCCTTATTTCATGACTTTTTATCTTTTAGCCTTCTTACCTGTATTTTTCCCTACTGAGTTTAAGGAGTACACTCACACGCACAGTGTGTGTGTGTATATATACAGACAGATGTCAACAATAGCTATATAGACATATATATTAGATCCCAAACAGTAACCTGTTGTTGGTTTTATATGATACAAATCTTTTCTTATAATTTTATTTTTTTACTTTTGTTTATGGTATCTTTTTAGTGACGCATTTTTTTTTAATTTCTTGCTCAATCTTTAGCCATATGGTTTTTGTTTTTTTATGCCACCCTTAGGATTTTTCCCCCATTCCAATGCCATAAAGTTATGCTCCATACTTTTTCATCTAGAAAATTTTATACTTTCCCACTCCATATTTAAGTCATCAATTCGATACTCATTTTCATGTATGGTGTTTTATAGGTCCTCCTTTTATGGAACTATCATCTGTCAGATATTTAACCTATATAACTGTCTGATATTTATGCTTTATTTTCTGTGTTTTTTTCCTTCTTTCCAAGTGATTTTCCCAAAATTATCTTCCAACTTTTATTGATTTTTAACATATTTTACAATCCAATTTTTAATGTCCGTGATTTTATTTATTAATTACTCCTTTTAAACATTATCCTGGTTTTATTTCATGACTGCGATATTTCATTTCATGTCTTTGACAATATTAATTGGAACTTTTGTTAGCCTTATTTTTTGCTTCCCACATTATCTCATTCTATTCTGAGTTCCCGATTCCTGTTTATTTTGGTCTCACTGTTTCATGTTGGATTTAGCTTAAATCCCTGATGATCCTTTGCTATCAGGGATTAGAGTGATGCACCGCAAACACAGATAGGAAGCTCTTTGATCATAGGTGGGGCTCATCCTGGGGTAAACATTATCACTGGGTGATTATGCCAGGACCAGGCCATTTTATTGGAGCTCCTCAAATTTTGGTCTCCATCAATCTTTACTTGCTAGTTTACTTTTCTCCCAAGATAGGAATTGCCTGTCTCTTGCTTCACATGTGTAGAACTGGATACTAGCTTTATGATATCTGACTCGAGAAAGAGACCTGCTGTCAGGGCACTCTCAGAAACTCTGCATGGATTTTCACTTAACCTGCAAGTCACAGTATGATATTTCATAATTCTACTATCTTTTGCAGGTAAGGGGGTAATTTTTAGGACCATTGAATATATTTGTCTTCAATTACTTAACCACCTATAATCCCTAATCCTTCTAAGAATCTTACATTTGTCAAAATAGAATAGGCTATACTGTGGTAACAAATAAACCCTGAAATGTCAATGTTTTGTCAAAATAGGAGTTTTGCACTTTTACATAATAAGAGTTTTTCCTTTTAAATAAAGTGTGATGAAGGTTATCCAAATCTTCCAGAGGGCAATCCTCTAACTGAAGACTTAAGGATCTGGGTTATGTCCACCTTACAGTTTCACTATGTAGAATATGTGGCTTTTAAGTCCACCTTCAAAAGAGAAACAGAGGGCAGGAGGGTAGCCCAAGGCAATGTATGACTTTAGCTGAGAAGCGGCTTATGTTCCTTCTGCCCACATGCCATTGGCCAGATCTCAGTCAAATGGCTCCAATGTAATTGCAAACAAGAGAGTGAAATACCTTCCAATGCATCATGGAAGAAGCAAAAGCATGATAAATGTATAGATTTGTACCTAATCCAATTATTTCCATATAAATTGAAATGCTTCTTGCAGAACTTATAACTAAAGAAAAGCTTTCTACTTTTTCCACCCTGCTAGGTGAATTACCACTCCTGTCTCTGCTTTTCAGTTATCCAAATTTGTCGACTTTTCCTTTCAGCTGTTATATAGTTTCCCATTATGTTTTTCCTTAAGAGTTTATGCCTTTCTAAAATTACTGTCATTTAAGTGGTGTTCCAGAATACAACAAACATAAATGTTTGTGCTCATTTTACCATGTCCAGCTGGAAACCTGAAGAAAAGACAAAGGTTTTCTAAAACCACATAATGATTCAATATATAAATCAACATATTCCTAGAGAGATAACTCTACCCTACATATGGAGAAAACACTAATTAGAAGTAATTAAAAACATATGAGTAAAGTCCTTAATTCTGAATGTATTTCTGTTTCTATTAATTTTGTTCTAAATTATGTAATATTTGTTCATAAAACTTAATATTTCCAAAATATACTATACAGTTAAAAAGTAATTTTTTATAGCAATGAAATTGCAAGTAAGAAAGTACCTTATAAACTCTTAATAAAACTGTGGGCCATTTGAAATCATGGTTATTCCAATTATTTAACAAAAACATTGCTATCCATATGGTAGCAGCTTACCCAAATTATAGCATAATAACAAGGGAGCAATTGCTTGCAGAACTTACAGATTCTAACTCAGGGAATGTTTGCAAGCTTACATCACGAAAATAATACCAAGGAATAAAATGTGAATGGAAAAATGAAGACAAATGAACCAGAACTGAGATACACTTAAAAGAGAATCTATTTGGGAAATCAAATGGAATGTATACTATTATTTTTAATGAGTCTGACTTCAAAATGGTAGCTTCAGTCTGCCACCAGTCAAACTAACAGAAACATCAGGAAAAACTAAGAGAATGATAACTTGAAAAAGGAAAACATGTATGTACCAAGGTTTATGTAAAACCCCTGACTGTTTTTAGAAGCCAGACCAAAAAAATGAGCCTTGCCATTTACTGCATTATAAGATTTAGCAAAGATATTTAAATAAGCAGAGTTTTTAAAGTGTGGTCTGAAAGACAACTTTGAAACGTTAAAAGCAATTTTAAATTACTAAGTAACAATATTAAGGATCTCTGAGAAATTTAACTGAAAGAGTATGCGAGTTTCCTTTTCTCTATAACCTTCTTTCTTGGTCAAATTAACCTGAGGTAACTTATGTCTTATTTGGCAAAAACAATGTTTACCTAAGGCTAGTATGTACAACTAATTGGGGGGAAGGGAGTTGCTGCTTGAGTTACATACCCTTTTTCTTTCACATTCTCAATAAAATAAAACTGCACTATTAAAATGCCTCTTAATTTCTTATCTTGATTTATACAATTTTAAACTTTTCAATAGGTAATAAAACTAACATCATGCATAAAGCTAAAATAGCAGTATGAAATTATGTTTTAAATATGCTGTTCAGCTACTTCTGTGCAATAGAGAAATTGTTCTACAGATATAGAGATAAGCACCCAGATATACTGAGATATTAAATTCTTGACAAGAAATATCCTCGAGTGTGATGTTATATCAAAATGGAATGTTTTTAGGATTATGATCATTTTCTGTCACTAGAAAACATTATTCAACAGAGATTTAAAATGCAGTGCAAGTCTCAAAATAAAACAGATTTTAGCTTCTCCAAATTTCTTAGACAGAGTACTAAGGATGATATGTAGGTACATATTTGTGGATGCGTGTGTAACTGCTTAGAGATAAAAGCAATACCAGCAATCATCTGAAGGTCTTTGCCACTACCTTCATTTTATAGAGAAGAAAACTGAGGACCAAAAAGGATAAGTGATTTCCTAATGGGCACACAGCAAAATTATAGAATAGTCAAGATTAAATTTACAGCTTGTTACACACTTAAATTTATAAGACCGGTTGCAATTCAAAACAAAGAAACCTATCGTAACTTGAGATTTGGAAAACAATGACTGTTGCCTGACCATGAAATTCCCCTATCATTATGACCGCCAAAAATATCAATAAGGAAGATAAACCACATATTACCACTGCTTACCCCATTACTGGAGACAGAACATGGACACACACACACACATACACACTCCCCTTCAAATTATACATAAGTAGGAAAAAACCTAATGGATTACCCATTATTCCACACCCACTGGGTGTGGAAAGTAGAGAACGAGAGAGTGTTAAGAGATTCCATGAAAAGAAAACACAGGACTAAAGACCTAGATGAAGCACTGACAAAATCATTTCTAGAAGAAGTAATTTCATCAATAACTTCGAAATGTAGAATACAGTTTAGTACAGATACGGAGAGCAGCCTGCAAACTATATGGCTATGGAAGTGGCTGTCATGGAGAAGCATTTCATTGGGAGATAATCACATATTCAAAGAAAAGACATTCTATAAAATAGACATTTGCATTAGAACGTATATAGCAGCACAATTCACAATTGCAAAGATGTTAAAGCAACCCAAGTGCCCATCAATACATGAGTGGATTAATAAAACGCGGTATACGTATACCATGTATACTATACTATTCAGCCACAAAAAACAATGGTGATCCAGAACCTCTTGTATCATCCTGGATGGAGCTGGAGCCCATTCTACTAAGTGAAGTATCACAAGAATGGAAAAACATTTATCATCAAATTGGTATTAACTGATCAACATTTAAGTGCACATATAGTAGTAATATCCACCGGGTGCCAGGCAGGTGGCAGGGGGGAGGAGAAGATGGGTATAGTCACACCTAATGGGTGTGGTGCGCCCCTGCTCTGATTGGGGTGGGCAAAGGCAATATATTTAACCTAAACACTGGTACCCCCGTAATACGCTGAAATTAAAAAAAAAAAAAAAAAACAAAGACTAGGTGGTAGACCTTAAAGATGAGCCAGTGAAGGGAAAGAAGAAAACAGATGATGGAAATTAAGGATCCTGCAGAAACAAAAGTGAAACAAGACACCACCTTTTCCCTAGCACCACTACCAGCAGCAACATCCATAAACAAAACTTCACAAAAGAGAGCAGAACTGACAAAAGAAGATGCTTTTGAAATAGAAATGACACTTACGAAATGAATAGAAATTGACATAAAACAGACCATATCCATTCAAAACTGCAATAAAAAATCAGAGAATGTAAAATATTTTCTGATAATAGAAAGTCTTCTCCATGTAACCAAGCACAAAGCTGAAAAAAAGTTGTAACACAACACATTAAACTGCACTAAATATCCTCAAATAAACATTTAAAAATATGAGGGAAAAATACCTTGAATCAAAAATTCAAAGTTAAGGTCAGAATGGGTAAAAACAAGAAAAAAATAAAATGAGTTGACTGAACGCAGGAAAAAAAGAAGAAAACATCATCCTAAAAAGAATTATGAATTACAAGATGCCTAACAATGAACAGATTCAAACAACAACATAACAAATTCAGTGAAAACACTGAATAAAAGTAGAAAATATGCAAAGTTAAATATGATCAGATAAAAAATAAGGTAGTTCAGAGAAAGTAGATGAAATAAAAAATATCTCAACATATGTGTGTGTGTATCTCTCCCTGATAAAGAAAATTAAAATACTTTATCAGAGTACTGTTCAAAACTATAATATCCCCCAAAATTTCCAAGAAGAAAAGCAGACCTTAATCTATACACTGAAAGGACCTACCACACACCATGGAAATATGACCCAGATCAATCAACTCTAAAGCATATCCTAATAAAACAATTAGATTTCAAAATTAAGGGAAAAAAAATCAAGTGTTCAGGAAAAAGGTGAAATAACTTAAAAATGCAAAAAATTAAAAAAACTGCCAACAGTCTTCTCAAAACCAGCATACAAATCAAGGCTGCCATGGAGTAGCATTTTTAAGAAAAGTAACAAAAAAATGTGAACCAAGAATATTCTATCAAGCTAAACAGTTCTTCAAACAGTTTTGACTCTCCCAAACTCAGCAAATAATGTATATTGTTGTTAATACTTTCCTGAAGAATCTACTGGAAATTGATCTTCATTCAACTGAAAACAACTTGGAATATTTTGGCAAAATGACTAAAGCATTTCAAATACATAACTGTAGAGCTAAAATTACAAGAAGGTTGTAGTCATGGGTAGAAGAATAAAATGTAAATATTACATGCTCTGACAAAGTAGAACAAATTCACCTACATCATGGAAGTAGAAGAGAGAGAAAATAGAAATAGTAATACAAGATTTTAAGTAATAGGTGGGAATCATTTAAAACTGACATAATAGATAATAACACATTAAGTTAGAAAAGGTGAGGAAGTTAAGGGAACTATAAATTGTGCTAAATACGAAAGTAACTTCTAAAGTATAAATGTAAGCATTCCTAAATACCAAAAAATATAAATCCTTAAAAAAGCAAAAAATATACAGCAATAAACTAGTAAATATCACATTATGCACACTGTAGTATAATATAAACTACAATATAAACTAATATGAAAAAATTGAGACCAAAGATACCCATATCAAAAAAATATAAATAAGGCTAATTCATTTATTAAATGAAATTTAGTGTTTACTTTGACTTATTGAGCAAAACCAACTTCCATGCTCATAACAAATATAAGAGACAAAACTAAAATGTGGTAGTTCAAAAAGGCTAAAAATGGACTTACCAGGCAAAATAAAACATAGAAGATGCAGAAGAAATAGATAGAAACACACTAATACTAGGTGAATTTAACAACTATTTTAAGTATAAGGCAGGTCAAGTGAACAAAAATATTAAAGATTATAAAAAACCTATAAAGCATAATTAATAAGGTACATATATATTAAATAATTCACACCAATAACAGAATACATCTTCTTCTCAAGTGTATATGCAACATTTACAAATATTGATCATGAATTCTAACACAAAGAAAACATCAGTAGATTCTATAAAGTAGAAATATTATAAACAACACTCTCTGCTTATAATGCAATAAAACTCGAAGCTAATAATGAAACAAACAAAAAAACACATGGCCTTTCTATTTGGTAATTAAAATAATCTGCATTAAATAAATCTTGGGTAAAAGGAGAAAAACTACAGAATTTTTGAGAAAATTATGATAAAACACAATGTCAGAATTTAGGGGATTTGTTTAAACAGTAATCAGAGGAAAACTAATAGCCCTAAACACATATATTAGTAAAAATGAAAATAAATTAAATCTTCTAATTTTAAAAAGTTGGAAAAAGAATAAAATAAAAAACAGAGGAAGCATAAAGAACTAAACAATAAGTAAAAATACACAAATTAATGATACAGAGAACATAAAAACAGAAAACCAAATTAATAAACCAAAATCTTGTTAAAAAATCAACAAAACAGGTAAACTACTAAATACTTTTTAAAAACAACTGGAGAAACACACACACACATATATAAAGAAGAAGAAATAGTGTAGATTAAAACTTGATAAATTATATACATCTATGCAAATAAATTTGAAAATTTAGAGGAAATGAGTCATCTCTCTTAAGAATACAGTTGACCAAAACTTACCCCAACATAAACAGAACAAAACTAACCTCAGCATGAATAGAGCGTGCCCAAACAAATATCTCAACCAAAAAATGCATTAGGTCCATATGATTACACAAAAAAATTCTATGGAACATTCAGTAACCATATAGTCCTAATGCTATATAAATTGTTTGGGACAAAGAAAATGAAGAATAATGGCCACATTCCTTTTATGATGCAAGTGTAATTGTAGTATTTCAACCTGATAAAGAGACCAACAAGAAAATGACACAGCGGAGAATATATCAGAAATGCAGAAATAGATCAGTATTAGAAAAGGTATTGATGTAATTTACCATATAAATGGTTGAAAGATAAAAAAGCATGTGATTATCTCCAAAGATGCTGAAAAAGCCTTTGATAAATTTCAACATCCATTCTTAATACAAACTCCTGAAAAGAACAAAACAAAACAGGAACGGATGGATATTCCCTTAATATGATCAAACACACACACACACACACACACACACAAAACAGCAATGCATGGATATTTCTTTAATATGATCAAACACACACACACCCCCACACCCCCCATACACACACACACACACACACCCCGTGACAGGCAGAATACTGTCCCCCTCCATCCCACAAAAGGTCTAATCCCCACAACCTGTGAACATGTTACTTTAAATAGCAAAAGGTACTTTGAAAATGTGATTGAGGATTTTAAGACGGGGAGGTGATCCTGGATTATCCAGGTAGGCCCAATGTAATCATAGAGTTACTTTCAAGTGAAAGAGGGATTAAGAAGGAGGATCAGAATCAGAGAGAGATTTAAAGAAATTACTCGGCTGGTCAAAGAATGCAACAGCCTGTGGAAGCCAGAAAAGGCAAAGAAACAGATTCTGCACTAGAGCCTCCAGAGTAAATGCAACCCTGCCAACAACTGGATTTTACTTCAGTGCAGTCCACTTCAGACTTCTGACTCCTGAAACTATGTGATAATAATTGTGTCTTTTGAGCCACTAAATTTGTGGTAATTTGTTACAGCAGTGATAGGAAACTAATAAATACCTCAATCCTAAAACCAGAATTTTGCTTAATGGGGAAACCCTGGAGGCATTTCCAATGAAATGAGGGAAAGGTAAGAAAGTTCACTATCTTCACTAATATTTAACGTTTTTCTGGAGTCAATGCATTAAACTAGAGAAAACAATTAGCGGCATAAGAACTGTAAAAAAAGAAACCTCTCTATCCTATAACATGACATTGTATTTGAAAATTACTAAAGACTAAACGATAAAAACCCAAATAATAAAAGAATTGAGGACATTAGCATTTTATAAAATTAGCATGCATAAATCAATAGCATTTTCTAATAACCACTTAGAGAATAAAATGGATGATAAAACCCCATCCACAATAGCAATAATAATATGAAATACTTAAGAAAACAATAAGAAGTGTTCAAGATCCCCATAAAGAAAATTATACAACATTCCAAATAGGCCCCAAATAAACTAGACACAAATGAATATATGTACCTTGTTTTTGGTTAGGACATCTCAAAATTATCAAGATTTTAATTTTTTCTAAGATTTTTTATAAATTTAGTATAATCACAAAAAAAACCCAATAAGCTTGTTTACAAAGCTAGACAAGTTGATCCCCAACTTTGTAAAGAAAAATTAGCTTACAAGAATAGCTAGGAAATGCAGATAAAGAGTAGCTACAAGGAGGGACTAGCCCTATCAAATGTTAAAATATACTGGTGAGATCTCTCTAGTTACAATAGTGTGAAACTCATAAATAGTGGTGCAAATGGAATAAAAGTGCAATAAAGAAACCAAAATATATATAGATACCTGATATGTAATAAAGATGTTATCTCACTCACAGGGAAAGCAGAGAGAATCTTTGTCATTTATGGTACTGGCTGGCACACTGGAAAGACTTTTACAAAAAGATATGATTAGATCCATTCCTCACACCACACACAGTCCAAATTGATCAAAGATTCAAATGTAAAAACTAAAATTATGCACACACTTGGTAAAAGCATGGATAAATGTAAGCTGGCTGGTGAAAAAGTCTTTCTAACCATGATTAAAATTCCAGAGGCAATAAAAGAAATGATTGATAAATTTGATTACATAAAAATGTTATTTAAAAACTTCTGCATGGCAAAAATCACCATAAGCAAAGTCAAAACACAAATGCCCAACTGAGAGAAAATATTTGCAACATACATCACACAGGACTGATGTCTCTAAATACGAAGACGGAAAAAATAAAGGCAAAGACAAAATTTCCTATAAAAATACAGGAAAACTACATAAACAATTCACAAGACGAGCTACAAATATGGCCCCTAAATATATGAGCATATGTTCTAATTCATACATATTAAAAGAAATGCCAACTTGAAATTCTACTACAATACCATTTCTCACACCTCAGATTGGCTAAAATGCAAAAAAGCTTGACAATATACTCTCTTTGTAAGGTTGCTGATGGGAATGCAAGAATGGTACCACTAACACGAAAGAGAATTTGCCAATATCTAATAAGACTTCTATGCATTTATTCTTTTATCCAGCCATCACATTTCTAGGAATTTATGCTGAAGATATACCTCCAACAATACCAAAATACAAGTGCGGACGTTTACTCATTGAAAAAATATTTGCCAAGGAAAATTATTGGAAACTACCTATATATTCAAGCATAGGAGTTTGTTCAAATAAACTACGGCTGCACACACACAACAAAGTACTATGCTATTATAAAAAAGCATGAGGAAGAATCTGAGTAACTGAATTCCAAGGAAATAATATCCAGTGAAAAAATTCAAAAGAGATATGATATGTGACCTTTTGTGTAAGAAAGAAGGGAAAATAAGAAAATACAAAGAAGCATGAGGATAAAACTGAAAACAAGGAAGTTGGTTAATTTTAGAGATTGGCAAGGGGTAGAAGGCATGGGATCGAGGTATAGAGGAGGGAGTGACAGACCTCTGAGTATAAAACTACATATATTTTGACTTTTAGAAACATGTTAATGTATAATACATTCAAAAGTAAAATTACATCAATATGCTGAGGATTGTGCAATAAAATGTAAAACTGGAAATGAACCGGAAAAAGAAAGAAAAAAGGAAATCTCTTCATTCTCATTTCCACCAACTTAACAAAAGAAAAAAATATCTATATAATATATATTTACATATATTTTTTTCCCTACTATTTTCAAAGAATAAATTATGAAAAAGACTTGTGTTGTTTGGGGGTCTACATTTATTTCTGTTTGGGGAGGAACAAGAATGTAAAATTTATTTCCAAATCTACTTTAGTAGTTGAGATGAAAAACAAACAGTAACAAAAAGGTCTGAGCTACAGAGATGATTTTTTTATAGTCTTAAAATTTATTAACCTTCAGGTACGCCTTTATGGGGAAATCACAGTGTATTTATTTAACTAAACTGCTCTGAGAATTGAAAGTATGTTAACATGTACCAAGTAATCATAGGTCTTAAAAGATTGCCCACACCAAATGTTCCTCTATATCTAAATAAATGTAAAACCTATTCATCTGATTTTTACTCAACCAAGCAATAAATATGAATCAATTTCTTATTCATATGAACACCCTGCCTAGTCTATAGCTCAGATTTCTTAACTCAAGTGTACTTTGACTCTGAACAAAAAAAGCAACAAGGTGAAACAACAAAAAAAAAAACTGAACAGAGAAGACTATTTCATTTCACAAGTTAAGGTACAAAAAGTCAATAACAGCATCATTGATATATGAGAAAGAATGATGAACAGACTGTATGACAGCTATTTTTAAATGTAATAACGGAACCTCAGAGAAACTCCTGTCAAAATAAAAGAAAAATTAGGATGTGCAATGAGACAAGTAAAAGCAAAAGATCTTTAAGCCCAAGAGGCAAATCGATGACGAGAGAGCAGAGTAGAACCAAGAGTGATACAACTGCCTACCACATTGCAGATATAACTGTGAAGGGAAAATCGCTCGAGGTGATTATCAAAAGTCACAGTAATCAATGTGATAGTGAGTAAAGGGCATTAATTAAAGGTCTGTGCTGCCCTAGATTGCGAAAGTGACTTTCAGCACGACACAAACAGAGGTTTGTATTATGGAAGTAAAGGCAAGCTCTTCCTACTGCAAATGACATGACAACCAACAGCAGCCACTATCAAAACAGAGGCAACAGAATGCCCCTGGTCCCTACAGTCTCACAGAGACTACTGAAAGGAAATAGGTCTGCAGTTAGACACAGATGCACAATGAAAGGAATCTGCACTTTAGGACAAATTATAATGATTAAGAGAAACTTAAATTTCATCCTAGAAGTCGACAGATGCACAAAGATACGAACATTTTTCTGAATGCATCCAATCCATGAAAAGAAAATGTCAACTTTTCAGAAATGTATTTGAGCCTTTTTAGCAAAAATCCTGGTAGACTATGCCAACACAGTTCATCAGGTTAGACAGAAATGAGACAACATTGTCAGACATGTGATCACACAGCTGTCAAGAGTAACATTTTGGTTTTGGCAGTTAGAGAAATAGAAATGGCCCCACTTAACACCATATTTTTCTAGTAACCTAATCATTTCATAATAGTATATGAGTCATTTCATGATAGTGTGTGAATCACTTCATAATCCTTTTGATGACTAAATGAAATGAGCTTTATAGATTTAATGACAATGTAACACAGCAATGTAAATAAAACTATTTGGGGTCAACATGCTGTCTGAAAGTCAAAAGGGCCCATGGCAACTTCTGCTTTCCATTCCGGCACACTTCGCAGTTGTCACTCTTGTCCTCGCAATAAGAAAAAAGCTAAACAAACTGAAAATCAGTAACTCTTCTTGTATCTATCAGAGAACTGAAGTCACGGGGCACATGGCTGCCTCCAAAATCAGAGAGACAAATGGACAAATACACAGAATCACAACTTAGTAGAAGAAAAGCAGATACAGAAACCACTGATAGAGCCAGTGTCAGGGTAAGAAAACTTAAACTATGATTGACAAATTAATGGAAGCTCAGTGTGCGCAAGTTTGATAGTTAAAAATTCTAAGGGGTGGGGGCAGGTAGCCCTAGTGGGGACCCTGCAGTTTTGCAAGTTATACCTCCGGCAGCACTGCCAGGTCCTCAGAGTGAAGATGATGCTTTCAGCAAGGAAAGGGAAAGCACACATTTGGAAATACACCAAAAGAATGCTGTTTTTCTTAATAAGGCCTGTCCTTAAAGGAAATTATTACTCTCTTACCGTAGCCTCACCAACTGGGGTTTTACCAGACTCTAACTGACACAGAAGAAGGAAAATACCCAACTCCAGCACCTCTGACCTTCTTGCCTTACATAAGTTAGGAGTGAAGGGAGAGGAGAAACTGAGAAGTACTTATGAAGATCACGGTCCAGAGACATGCTTAATAAAATGTTGGAACTTAATCATAGGACTAAAGAATTTTGCCCCTACTCCAAAACTTAGCACATTATTAATAGGGCTCCTGCATAATATGAGGGGTTTAACCACAGAAAGAATTGCTTGTTTCTGACTTTATTTAGAAAGAAGTCTCTAAGGAAATGCAAAGCCAATAGAAAAGGAAAAATACAACAAAAAACAAAGAAAAACAGACACCAGACAAAATGTTAGACTCTGACACCTCTAGTTATAGCAAACACAGCATAACTGCAAGTAAGGAGAATGTACAACTTCACACTAAAGGCCTATTTACCTCAGTTCCTATTGCCCAGTGCATCATGTTCAGATTTTAGCAAAATATTACACAGCACACACACGCAAAAGAAAACAAGAATCACAGCTTGAAAAGACAGAGTAAGCATCTAAACCAGACTCAGATATGGCACAGATTTTGGCATTGTTGGACTGTGCAAGTAAAATAATTTATGCTTAATATACTAAAGGTTCCAATGGAAAAGGGGGACATATGAAAGAACAGACGGATATGGTAGAGAGACAGAAACTCCAAGGAACAATCAAAAGAAAGTAACAGAAATCAAAAGCATTGTAACAGAAAGAAAAGTACTTTTGATGGGCTCATCAATAGACTGGATAGAGCCTAGGAAAGAATTAGTGAGCTTGAAGAAATGTTAATAGAAGCTACTAAAATTGAAATACAAAAAGAAAAAAAAACAATGGAAAGACCAGAATATTGAAAAACTGTGGTACAATTACAAATAGTGTGAGATACATATAATGAGAAATAAAGAAAGAAAATGAAGAGAGAAAAAAACAGAAATGCTTCAAGGAACAATGGCTGAGAATTCCCCCAAATTAATGGTAGACACTAAACCACAGATACAGATAGCTCAGGGGTAAATATCAAAAAATTTGCTTCTGGGCATATTACATTTAAACTGCACAAAGACAAAAAAAAAAAAATCTTTCAAGAAGCCAGAGGGGGAAAACCCCGTCTATGGGTTCTTATTCCTAAGGATGAGAATTATATTAGATTTCCCCTCAGAAACTATGCAAGCAGTAAGATAGTATGGAATTGAATCCTGCAACTTTACTGAATTTATAAATTCTAATAGTTTTGGGGTGAAGTCTTTAGGTTTCTTTAGATATAAGATCATATTGTCTGCAAACAAGGATAATTTGATTCCTTTCCAATCTGAATGCCTGTTATTTCTTTCTCTCATCTAATTGCTCTAGCTAGAACATCCAGTACTATGTTGAATAACAGTGGTGAAAGTGGGCATCCTTGTTTTGTTCCTGATCTGAGAAAAAAGGCTTTCAATTTTTTCCCATTCAGTATGATACTAGCTGGGGGTCTGTCAGATATGACTTTTATTGTGTTGAGGTAAGTTCCTTCAATACCCAATTTTTTTGAGAATTTTTATCATGAAGGGATGTTGAATTTTATCGAATGTTTTTTCAGCATCAGTTGAAATGATCACATGGTTTTTGTCCTTCATTCTGTTCATATGATGTATCACATTGATTGACTGGTGTCTGTTGAACCATCTTTGTATCCCTGGAATGAATCCCACTTGATCATGACGAGCAATCTTTTTTTTTTTAAGAAAACTTTATTGAAGTAAAATTTACATCACATGTCATTACTCCATTTTAAGTGTACAATTAAATGATTATTAGTAAATTTACCAAGTTGTACAGCTATTCACATAAATCAGTTTTAGCAGATTTCCTTCCCCCTATTGAGACACCTAATTCCCATCCCCAACTACATTTCAAGCATGCCCCTCCCCTCCACAATGCTCACCGCATCCCTCAGATGTGGGTCTACCCTCCACCCCCCAAATCCCTGGTGGACACCACCACCATTTGAGCACCGTAGTGTTAATCAGTCAGTACCAATTTGATGGCGAGTACATGTGGAGCCCATTCTTTTTAATGTATTGTTGAATTTGCTTTCCTAGTATTTTGTTGAGAATTTTTGCATCTATGTTCATTAGGGATATTGGAATAAAGTTTCCTTTATTAGTTGTGTCTTTGTCTAGTTTAGGTATCAGGGTGACATAGGCCTCTTAGAATGCATTTGGGAATATCCCCTCCTGCCATTCCTCCCCACTTTTAAACTTTTTGTTATTTCTATCCATATCTTTTTATATTATCTTTCTCTCAAAAAATTGTTGCACTGTTGATAGGTTTGTCTTTTAGTCTTTCTACTAAAGATATAAGTAGATTATACATCACAATTACAGCAATAGAGTATTATGCATTTATGTCCTTACTGTTACCCGTGAGTTGTATACCTTCAGTGATTTCTTATTGTTCATTAATATTCTTTTCATTCAGGTTGAAGAGCTCCTTTTAGCATTTCTCACATGACAGGTCTGGTGTTCACGAAATCCCTCAGCTTTTGTTTTTCTGATACAGTCTTTATTCCTCCTTCATGTTTGAAGGATATTTTTTCAGGATATAATATTCCAGGGTTAAGGTTCTTATTCTTCAGCACTTTGAATATGTCATGTCACTTTGCCTGGCCCGTAAGGTTTCCACTAAGAAGTCCGCTGCCAAATGTACAGAAGCTCCATTATATGGTATTTTTTTCTTTTTTCTTGCTTTCCTTAAGACTTTTTCTTTATTTGTGACCACTGAGAGTTTGATTATGACATGCCTTAAGGTAGCTTTGCTTGGGTTAAATCTACTTCATGTTCTATATCCTTACTATACCTGAATATTGATATCATTCTCTAGGTTTGGAAAGTTCTCTGTTATTATTTCTTTGAATAAACTTTGTACCCCATTCACCCTCTTCCTCTTCTTTAAGGCCAATAACTCTTAGATTTGCTCTTTTGGGGCTATTTTCTAGATCTTATAAGTGTGTTTCATTCTTATTATTCTTTTCTCTTTTTTTTTCTTCTGACTCTGTATTTTCAAATATCCTGTCTTCCAGTTCACTAATTCTTTCTTCCGCTTGGTCAATTCTGCTGTTGAGAGACTCTGATGCATTCCTCAGTTTGTCAATTGAATTCTTAAGCTACAGAATTTCTGCTTGATTTTTTTTTGTTATTTTAATCTCTTTGTTAAATTTCTTTGATAGGTTTCTGAATTTTTTCTCTGTGTTGTCTTGAAGTTCATTGAACTTGTTCAAAAAGCTATCTGGAATTCTTTGTCTGAAGGTCACCTATCTCCATCACTCCAGGATTGGTCACTGGTACCTTATTTAGTTCGTTTGGTGAGGTCATGTCTTCCTGAATGTTCTTAATGCTTGTACATATTCACTGATGTCTGGGCATTGAAGAGTTAGGCATTTATTTTAATCTTCACAATCTGGGTTTATTTGAACCAGTCCTTCTTGAGAAAGCTTTCCAGATACTCAAAGTGAATTGAGTATTATGGTCTATGTCTCTGTAGTGTTGGGGGTACCCAAAGCCCAGTAATTCTATGACTCTTACAGACTCCTGGTGATAACACCCTGATGTGTTTGGGTAAGATACAAGAGAATTCCCTGGATTACTGGGCAAAGTCTCTCACTCTTTGTGCTAGGCTGCTGAAGTTGGAGGAGGAGTGACATGGGCACTCCCTCATAGCCAATTCTACCAGGACTGGGCCCTTCCCTTCAAGGTAGCATGTTTCCTTCTGGCCCAGGGTGGATCCAGAAATACCATCCAAGAACTAAAGGCTGGACACAGGGGCCTCAGGAGTCTGCTTGGTACTTTCTTTTACTGTGGCCAAGCTAGTACCCAAGTTGCAAAACAAAGTCCTCTGAGCTCTTCTCTTTCCTTTCCTCAAGTGGAAGACTCTCCCTGAGCCATGCTGCCTATAGTTGGGAAAGGGATGACACAAGCACTGGCTTGGCCACCATCACTGGTGTCTCACTGTGTCATGTGCACCACAAGTCCACTGTCCCCAAGCCAGCACAGCCACAGAAACTGACCACCAGCTGCAGCCCTTCTAGCCTGAGTGCCTTATGAATTTCGTCCAGGTCCCAGGCTGCTTTTCATCTGCTGGTGGTGAGGCTGGTGGGAATTCAGCCTTCAGGGCAGATTTCCCTCTGGCCAGGCTGATCAAAATGCTCCCTCCATGGGCACCATCAGAATTCTGCCCTGTGCTGTGGTCCCCTGTGCCAGCGGCCCTGAATTTCAATTCAAAGACCACAATCACTTCACTCTCCCTCCCACAGGCACATAGATTGTCTCTCTACTCCACAGGCTAGCACAGCACTCCCAGGGGATAGGAGAGGAATGGCATAGGCAATGCAAGGCTATCTTCTTTTTTGCTCTCTTTAGTGCCTCTTTCCTGACAAAATGTTAAAACCAGGGAGTATGATTCTTCATGTGATTTTTGGTTCTTCTGAAGGTGCTTCCTTTCATAGACAATTGTTGAATTAGGTGTTCTTGCAGAGGGATGATCACTGGAGGTTTCTGTTTGGCCTTGTTGTTCTGCCCTCTCATAGTATGGTATTGAAAGAAAAAACTCCACCAACCTAAATTCTATGTACAGTGAAATTATCCTTCAAAAATGAAGGAGAAATAAAGACTTTGTCAAACAAATTTGAGGATACTGGTTACCAATAGGCTTGCTTTGCAAAAAAATGTTAAGTCCTTCAGAGAGAAGGAAAATGATAGAGGTAATAAATTTAGATCTAGAAATACACAAAATTACCGCCGGAGAAGAAATACATGAAGATAATTTATTTTTTTACTTTTTTGCATTGTTGATTGATGTAATAGATAATAATTTGTTGAAAATAATAATATCAACAATGTATCTGGTGATTATAGGTCATGGATAAGTGGAATTAATGATAACAATGTTATAAGGGATGGGAGGGATAGATTGGGAATACTGGGTTGTAAGGTATTTACACTACCTTTGAAGTTTATGGTGCTATTTGAAAGTGGATTTTAATTAGTTATAAATGTATATTGCACACTGTAGGGAAACCACTACAAAGATTTAAGAAAAATATAATTGATGTGTTAAGAGAGAGAAAAAAATAGGTCAATATAAAATGTTCAATTAAAACCAGAGAGGAAGGCAAAAAAGAAACAAAAAACAAGGGCAATGAATGATAAATAGTAGTAAGTAGGGTAGGTATTAATCCAATTAAATAAATAATGACTTTAAGTACCAATGGTCTAAATACACCAATTAAAAGACTGTCAGAGTGAATAAAAAAACAAGATCCAACTATATGTAGCCTATAAGAAATCCATTTTTACTATAAATACACAGACAAATTTAAAACGGGGTAGATAAAGATATTCTATGCTAACACTGATTAAGAAAAGGTTGTAGTAGTTATAATAATTCTAGACAATGAAGAATTTATAGCATAGAATATTGTCAAGGATTAAGAGGGGCAGTACATAGTAATAAAGAGTATTATTCTATAATACTCTTAATAATACTCTTAATATATATACACCTAACAACACAGAGTGTCAAAATCCATGAAGCAAATGCTGTTATAACTGCAAAGAGAAAGAAACAAATCCCTATTATAACTGGAGACTTCAACACTTCTCTATCAGTAATGGACAGATCCATCAGGCAGAAAATCAGTAAGAACATAGTTGAATTGAACAGCACCATCAATCAACTGGATCTAATTGACATTTATAGAATAATTCATCCGACAACAGCAGAATACATGTTCTTCTCAAGAAAATATTCATCAAGATAGACCACATTTATGGAGTGTAAAACATACCTTGATAAAACTAAGAAAAAAGAAATAATATTTCTCCCAAACACAATGGAATTAAACTAAAAACAATAACAGAAAGACAAATGGAGAACACCAAACTACACAGAGATTAAAAAATATACCCCTAAATAAAACATAAGTCCAAGAAAAAAATCTAAAGAGAAACAGAAAAATATTTTTAACCAAGTGAAAATAAAAATGAAAACTCTCAAAATTTATGGAATGCAGAGAAAGTAGTTATTGGGGAAAATTTATAACATTGAATGCAGAAAAAAAGAAAGATATAAAATCAATATTCTAAGTTTCCAGCTTAGGAAACTAGAAAAAGAAGTACAATTAAACCTAAAGTAAACAGAAGGAAATAAATAATAAAAATTAGAGCCAAAAATCAATGAAATTGGAAATAGGAAATCAATAAAGAAAATCAACAGAACCAAAAGTTGGTTCTTTGAAAAGGATGATAAACTTGATAAACCTCTAGCCAGGTTAACAAAGAAAAAAAAAAGATACAAATTATTAATATCAGAAATAAAAAAGGGTCACCATTAATAATCTCATAGATATTCAAAAGATAATAAAGGGATATTATGAACAACTATATATCTCAAAATATGATAACCTAGAGGAACTGAACCAACTCCTTGAAAGCCAAAATCTGCAGAAACTCACCCAACGAGAAATCTGTAATACAAATAGGTCTGAATCCATGCCCTAAGTCTTTGTGGTAGGGCAAAATTAAGAGTAATGACCCAGGATATCTGGTGGAAGAAATTTCTAAGCAACAAAGAATTCAAGAAACAAGAAGTGGCATGCTTGTTTCTAACAGCCTATGATCAGATATGGGGGCAAAGAAATGACCTAAAGCTGGACTTTATATTTAAAAGGGAAGCAGAGTGTAAAAATTTGGAAAATTCACAGCCTAACCACATGGTAGAGAAAGAAAGAGAGGTTTCTGGAGAGAAATCCCGTCAGGTTGTGGAGTAACCACTTCCTAGAGAGACTGGCATGACTAAAAGCGAGCCAGGTGCTAATCAAAGCTATGGAAAAAAGTCCCCAAAGGCATTTGAGAAATCTTCCAGGCTGTCCCTCCCATCACAGGCACAGAATCTTAGGAGGACAGATCAGTTTCAAGTACCAGGTCCAGGGCACCGCTACCCAGCACCACCTTGGAATGCTGCCCCCCACATCCCAGCTGCTCCAGCTGCAACCTTGGCTTGAAGGGCCCTAGTACACCTCAGACCACCACTTCAGAAGGCATAAGCCATATGCCTTTGTGGTGTCCATGTGGTGTTAAGTTTGCAAGTGCACAGAATACAGGAGTGGTGCAGGCTTGGCAGCTTCCATCTAGACTTCAGAGGATGCATGGGAAAGCCTTCAGAAGTGTGCCATGGGGCAGAGCCCCTCAGAGAAAATCTGCTGGGGAAATGCCAAGGGGAAATGTGGGGTTGGAGCTCTCACACCAAGACCCCACTGGGACACTGCCTAATGGAGCTGTAAGAAGTGGTTGCTGCCTTCTGGACCCCAGAATGGTGGAGCCACCAGCAGCATGCACCTTCAGCCTGGAAAAGCTACAAACACCGGACTCCAACCCATGAAAATAGCCACATGGGCTATGCCCTGCAAAACCATGGGGACCAGACTGCCTAAGGCTTCAGGGTGCCCCCATCCCACCTCACAACAATGTGCCCAGGATTCAGGACATGCAGTCAAGGGAGATTATTTTGGAGCTATAAGATTTAATGTCCGCCCTGCATGGTCAGACTTGCGTAGGGCCCGTTGCCCCTTTCTTTTGGCCAATTTCTCCCTCTTGGAATGGGAATGTTTACCCAGTACCTGTATCACCATTGTACTTTAGAAATAAATAACTTGTTTTTGATTTTACAGGCTCATAGCTATAAGGAATTTGCCTTGATTCTCAGATAAGACTTTGGACTTTTGAGTTCTTGCTCTATTAGTTCACAAGAACCTGTTGTTTAAAAGAGCATGGATTCTCTCTTGCTCCCTCTCTTGCCATGTGACACGCCTACTCCCCATTCACCTTCCACCTTGATCAGAAGCTCCCTGTAGCCTTTACCAGAAGTAGATGCCATGTTTGTACAGTCTGCAGAACCATAGCCAAATAAACCTCTTTTCTTTATAAATTACCCAGCCTCAAGTTTTTCCTTTATAGCAATGCAAAACTAAGACATTTCCCAACTCATTCTATGAGGCCAGCATTACCCAAATACCACAAGCAAAGACATTAGAAGTAAGAACAAATAAGACCAACATCTCTCATAGATCATTGCAAAAACTCTTAACTAAATACCAGTAGATGAAATTTAACACTACATAAAAGGAATTACACAACACAACCAAGTGAGATTTACTCCATATATATTTAATATAAGGCTAGTTCAATATTTGTTATTCAATTAACATAAACCATCAAATCAACAGGGTACACAAAAAATCATATAATCATAACAATAGTTCCAAAGTATTTGACAAAATCTAATGTTTATTTATGATAAAAATCCTCAGCAAACTAGGAGTACAGGGGGGCTTCCCTGACTGAGTAAAGAATATCTACAAAGAAACTAACTGCTATCTACAGTTAGCAATATGTTATTCTTTCCCAGCACAAAGCAAGAAATGTCCCTTCTTACCACTCCTCCTCCTATTCAACATTGTACTAGAAGTCCTAGCTAATATAGTAATTCAGGAAAATAAAAGAAAAGAAAACATATTCAGATTGGAAAGGAAGAAATAACTTTTTTTTTTTTTTTTTTTGCAGATGGCAGCATGATTGTTTATGTAGATAATCCCAAAGAATCAACAAAAGCAACAAAAATCCATGGATAATAAATAAATGTAATAAGGTGGAGGATACAAGGTTAATACACAAAAGTTGATGGTTTTCTTGTATAATAGCAATGAACAATTGGAATTTGAAATTAAAAACACAATGCTATATATGTTAGCGTCAAAAAATTAGACATATAAATCTAACACAATATATACAAGATTTACATGAAAAAAATTACAAGATTCTGAGAAAAAAATTTTAAAAATATTTAAATAAATGGAGAGCTATCCATGTACATGGATAGGAAGACTCGATGTTACCAAAATATTAGTTCTTTCCAAATTGATCTATACATTATATGCAATCCCAATCAAACTCTTGGAAACTTATTTTGTGGATATCAAAAAGTAGTTCTAAAATTTATATGAAAAGGCAAAAGACACAGAACAGCCAACACAATAATGGAGAACAAATTAGGAAGACTGAAACTACTCTAAGATTTACTATAAAGCTACATTGCTCAAAATGGTGTGTTACTGACAAAGAAGAGATAGGTAGATCAATAGACTAAAAATGGAAGGCATAGAAACAGACCCATATAAACATAGTCAACTGATCTTTGACAAAGGAGCATAGGTAATTCAATGGAAAAAGGATATTTTTTCAATAAATGATGCTGAGACAATTGGATATATCACACAGATGCAAAAATAAAAAAATACAGACAAAGACATTCCACTGTTCACCAACAACAACAACAAAAAAAAACCTCAAAATCTCAAAATGTCAAAAGGCATCATAGACCTGAATGTAATACACAAAACCATTAAACACCTAGAAGAAAATGTAAGAGAAAAATCTAGCTGACTTTGGGTTTGATGATGGTTTTTTTCTAAATACAACACCAAAAGAGCAGTCCCCTAGAGAAATATTGAGAAGCTGGACTTCACTAATATTAAAAACTTCTCTCTTGAAAGACACTGCTAAGAAAACAAAAAGGCAAACCATAGACTGAAAAAAAAAATTTGCAAAATATCCAAAATAATCAAAGAACACTTAAAACTCAACAATGAGAAAACAAACAATTAAAAATAGGTAAAAAATCTAATTAGACTTCATCAAAGAAGATATACAGATAACAAACAAGTGTATGAAAAGATATGTCATTAAGGAATTGAAATTTCAATCAACAAGATACCACTACACACGTATTAGAATGGCAAAAATCCAAAACACTGACAACAACAAATGTTGGTGACGTGAAGCAATAGAAATTCTTATTTATTGTTGGTGGGAATGCAAATGGTACAAGCCACTTGGGAGATACTTTGTCAGTTTCTTAAGAAACTAAACATACCCCTGCCATACGATACAGCAATTGTACTCCTTAATATTTACCCAAATGAGTTGAAAGCTTAAGTTCACAAAAAATATGCACATGAATCTTCATAGCAGCTTTATTCATAATTGACAAAACTTAGAAGCAACCAAGATGTTCTTCAATAGACGAACAAAGTGTAATAACCACAAAATGGAATATTATTCAGTGATAAAGAGAAGTAAGTTATCAAGTCAGACTTGGAGGAAACTTAAATGCATATTTCTAAGTAAAAGAAGTCAATCGGAAAAGGCTACATAGTGTACGATTCTGTATGACATGTTTTAAAAGGCAAAACTATAGGGACAATAAAATTATCAGTGGTTGCCGGGAGTTCTGGGTGAGGGAGAGAAGGCTCACTAGATGGAGCACAGGGGATATTTAGGGCAGTGAAACTATCCTGCATGATATTGTAATGGTGGGTGCATGTCATCAGGCATTCATTAAACTCAGAATGTACAATACAAACAGTGAACCCTAATGTAAACTATGGTAACGATATCGGTTCATCAATTGTAACGAATGTATCTGCTGTAGACAGATTTGTGTTCCCCCAAAACTGAAATGTTGAAACTCAAACCTCCAATTTGGAGATGAGGCTTTGAGATGTAATCAGGTTATGAAAGTGGAGCCCTCATGATAGGATTAGTGCCCTTTTATGAAGATACATGACAGTACACGCTCTCTCCCCCTCTCTCCCACCACTTGAGGACACAACAAGAAGATATCCATTTGCAAGCCAGGAAGTCTTCATCAAGTGTTAAATCAACCTGCATCTTCATTTTGGACTTTCCAGACTCCAAAACTGTAGAAAAGCATTTCTTTTGTTTAAGCCCCTAATCTATGATATTTTGTTTAGTTTGTAACAGGTGGCCTTAGTCAACTGGGCTGCTATAACAAAGCACCATAGATTGATGGCTTAAAAACAACAGAAATGTATTTCTCACCATTCTGGGGGCTACAAGTCAGAGACCAGGGTACCAGCATGGGCAGATTCTGGTGAGGTCTCTCTTCTGGGTCACAGACTACCGATTTCACATTGTATCCTCACTTGGTGGAAAGAGTGAGAGGAAGCTCTCAAGTCTCTTCTTACAAGGGTGCTAATATCTATGAGGACTCCACCTTCATGACCCAATTACCTCCCGAAGACCGCACGCCTTCTAATAAATCACATTGAGGGTTGGAATCTCAACATGTGAATTTGGAGAGGGACACAAACATTGAGCAAATAACAGAGCCCGAATTTAAAAAGTATCACATTAATGCAAGATGTTAGTAATGGGAGAAACCATGTGTTGGGGAGAATGAGTAGGTACATGTGAACTCTGTACCTTCCCTCGATTTTTCTGTAAACTTAAAAGTGATCTAAAAAATAAAGTCTATTAAAGAAAAGAAGAAGAATGTGGCAAAAACAAGCAAAGAAAATGAAATGAAAAGATTCTATGTAATGCTAAACACAGCAACACAGTATGGAATATTAAAAAAAATAATGTTTTTTACGGAATCCCACACACACATTCAAACAAATTGCACAAATCATTTGCTTAATCTTTTAAGCTTCACAGAGGTAGGCCATAAAAAACCACAAATCACTGTCCAATGGAATTGCCAATTGCATGTGGCATAAATCAAAATGAAGCATCAAAGATAAAATATGCTCATTTGTGAAGTCAAATGGAAAAGGAAAACAATCATTACGTTACTTTGTTCATAAACAGCAGTGGCAGTCTTCTGGGCATGTCCCAGCCAGCTGTGGATCCCAAGAAGCAGCAACTGATGATAATGATTAATTCTAGAAATGAGTATTATGTTGTTTGGTAATTTACGTCCTGTTGAAAGGCTTCTTAATTTGGAAGAAACTAAGAAATACACCAATGCTCCCATTTAAGAACTTCTGGAGGAAAATTAAATCCTACTTTCAACATATTTCTGAGTTTACATCATGATGTTTTAGACTACAATTTAATATTTCTTCCACAGGTAGGTAATTCTAATTACTACTGATATAAGTTACCATTTTTATCAAAGCAATGCCAAAGAAAATACTCTTGGATTAACCTTTTAGTATCATTACTAACATGAAAAATCTACAACTCAGATGTAAAAGAATCATCATACTAGTGAAAACAAAAGTAAACAAAACAAAAAATAAATTATAAAAGCATAAACATTTTGAAAAAATAATTACATAATTCACATCCAAAATTTCAGAGTGAACTTGAATTTTTACCATTATAAAAAAACACTTAGTCTTCTATTAATAAAGTAACAAAAGACCTACTTTTATGCTATTTGCTGTCTTGATAAAATGTGGAAATGTATGACTTACCCTATGTAATTGCATTAGGTTTTAGCACAAGATTTTAGGGCATTGCTTGGTTCAAACTATAAAATATATAAAATTTCTAATCAAAATTGAAAATTTTTTAAATGAAACTTGTAACAACCCAAATTACAAACCTGACTACAATTTTCCATTTCTATAAAATTATAAGAAAGTTTTATCAAATTTCATTATAAAATATTTTAAGGGAATTAGAGATATAAGCATTGAAGTCCTCCTACCTTAACATAGCATTTTTTCCATCACTTCTCATACACCAAACTTGCCGAGTTTGATAACCTATCTCCATGGCCCAGGACTTGGAATGGTGATGTGCTTTGTAACTTTGATGTCGAAAGGTGACTTGCTCATTTGAATCAGAGCTAAAATCCAGAACAGTTCTTCCACTTAGGTTAATTTCTTTAAGATGAGGCAGTCTACATTTACTCCATGGTCCAACTTTAAGGCTAAAAGTATATTCCTCTTCCCTGAGAGGACAGGACATGGGAGCATCACAGACTCTTGACTCAGTCAGATTCGGACACTGCAAACCCCCATAGAGTGGGGGAGCGATGACCACACGTGTTCTATGCTGCAATTTCTTACCACATCCCTTGCTACACTTGGACCACGGTGAGAACTCAGACACAACACAGTCCCGGGGGCAAGGAATGAGGCAAGCTTGCTCTGTAGGGGGCTGAGGGGCAAAGTGTTCACATATTTCATTTGCAACCATGCTTCTGTTCAACTTCTGAACACAGTGCACTGTGCGGTGCTGCAGGCCATGCTGAGCCATCACGCACTCTGCAGTCCGAGGCTTCACTTCGCTGTGGGCGTAAGGAACAAGCACGCAGTGGTGCCAATCAGACACCTCCCACTGGAAGAGGTCACTGTGCCAGTCACAGACTCGGAAGCAGCTTCTTTCCTTTGGAGGCCTGTTGCTCTCATCACAGTTAGACAGGTGACTTGTCCACCCTTCAACGTGAAAACACCACACTGCCCGGCTCTGGACTCCTCCCGGCCCACAGTCTCCTGTGCACCTTCCCCAGGGACCTGCAGGCCGAAAAACAAGGGTGTCAATTATTCAGAGATGACATTAAGCCACTCACAGGAAAATAGAGGTCAATTAACACAACCTCAGCATGAAACCACTAATTTTGATGGAACAGAGACAATATAATTTAATGGTTAAGATGGGGACTCTTCATACTTCAGATGTAACTAAGGGGGAAAAAAAAGCTTGCTTTTATTGAAATACACATTCCATCTCTCACTGGCAATGAAAACTTGAGCGAGTTACTTCGACTTTCTAAGCCTTAGTTCCTTACCTATATATATAAGGTAAAGACAATAAAAGCACTGACTCATAAAGTTGTTCTGAGGATCTAATGTGGTGTCAAGTAAACAATATACATTTAATAAATGGTCGGTACCATTATAATTAGTATGTTCCCAAACCTATACATCTAACTCAATGTTAATACTTTCTATAGCGTTTCATCTAAAAGAAAAGCCCTAAAGCCAGGATTTTAATATAGTAGGATTTTTCATATTTCCAATCCTTCAGCTCATACATTAAGAAGCTCAGAAGAGAAATATGTTTAAAAACATAACTTCATTTTCATTTTCCCAGTAATTTTCCTCAATTATAATGTAAGGTAAATGTAAGGTAGTCAAAGAAGCAGCAGCACTGAACCGCCTATGGAAATTCTGCCCCTGGAATCCTCAGTGTTCTCAGTTTGATTCCTGATGGGTTAATTTTCCAACATTAGCCTGTAATATGCCCAATCTTTTAATTAACTAATTAGGTGTTTTGGGGGTGGGACACTCTAAGAAATGGAAGGATGAGGGAGCTGCCCATTAAAGTTTATCACTTTTTTGGCACCTACCCTACAGACACATCAGCTGGCCTTACCCAGAAGGTTGATCATATATCTTTTCACAAGGACAGCAAGTAATCACATTTTGTGTCAATGAAAAAAAAATAGTTTCTTCCTTTTCACTTTATTTAAATATGTGACCTGATAAAGTTTTATCAGCTTAACTAGGTAACTCTTGTCCCTATACCGTGACTGTGATGATCATAAAGGTACGTCACATGCTGAAAAGCATATTAATTTACACAGTTGAGAGAAATAAAATAATTTCTCTCTCTCTTTCCCCACATCTGATTAAATGCCATTTAATTACTTCAAGGAAACTATTTTCTTCTTTTTTAAAAAAATCAATAACAAGACTTTATTCTTGCATATTACACCTCAATTACAGAACTCTGCTCCACTGTAGTTTTTGGTGGTTAATATGAGACAGAAGAAGAGACAAGGAGTTTGCAATAAGGCACACTTGAGTTTAAGGTCTGGCTTCATCAGTAACCATTATGTGAGATTGGCAAGTTTCTTGAACTGTGTAGAACTCACTTTCTTTTGGGTATCATTGGGATAGCGGGAGTATTAAATTGGAATAACCATATCCAACTTTCCTGGTGCGTGTTAAAAGTGCCACAAAAGTTAGTTCTCTTCTCCCTTTTTCAATGACATTTATTGCATACTGCTTTTAAAGTTTTATATATAGATATATATAAAATATCTTTTTCTTTTCTGTATCCATCTATAAAAGCCTTACTAATTATTTTTTTTGTCTTTATTGAAGTGTAATTTACATATCATGTCTTTACTCCATTTTAAGTGTACAATTAAATGGTTATTAGAAATTTACCAAGTTGTACAGCTATTCACATAAATCAGTTTTAGAGGATTTCCCACCCCCCCCCCATTGAGACCCCTAATACCCATCCCCAAATACACTTCAGGCATGCCCCTCCCCTTCACAGTGCTCACCACATCCCCCGGACGTGGGTCCACCCCCAACACCCAAAATCCCCAGTAGATACTACCACCATTTAAGCACCATAGTGTCAATCAGTCAATACCGAAGAATGGGCCCCACTTGTACTTGCCATCAAGGAAACTATTTTCATCCTCATTCCTTACATTTGTAGAAACAGCAGACATGTACTCAGTCACATGCACTTAGGAAGAGACATATGCATCACCACAGAAGCCAGTATCCCTATTTGGGGTCACATGGCACGATATGGATCTGTCCCTTTAGCAGGACACCCGTTTCTGGTTCTAATGTATATGGTCATCTCAGTTCTCCCTCACATTCCTGTTCTGGCCACAAAAACCTGGCATTCTTGGCAATAGATTCAATATTCTAGAGCAGTTTAAGTATCCACTATGCATCATGTCACACTATACAAATTTTTATTATTACCCTCCAAAATAAAACACTGTTTCTTAATAAAGATATAATTTCAAAAACATATACAACTGCAGAAGAATTCTAAAATCTAAAACCAGTCTTAAATGATATAAAACAGTTACTGCATAAAATTAAAGGAAACTTTTTTGTAAAGCACTGTGGGTTTTTTAATAACGGCTGTCAGTTTATCTCTATCTGTTTATGTATTACACACACACAATTTTCCACTCAAGATGTGTGTGTGGATTAGATAAAGATCGGAAAAATTGAGCGATTTCTAATCAATTTTCAAAAGTTAATCTTGCATTTAATTCATTTAGAACATCATCCAAATGACCCTTGTCCCTATTTTTAAAGCATTTAACTAAGGCATTTTCTTCTTATTATAATATTGTTCTTCACTTACTTTCAAAATAGTTAAGATAGTTGTTTTTTTTATTTGAAATCATTACTATTTTAAACTTTATAAATTACTGTTCTTCCTTTAGCTTTTGCATTCTCCATCCATACAGAATTTTACCAAATAATCGCTTCTAGGCTTTTTGATTAAGATCAAGTGCAGGATTGTAAGAAATAGCAAAATTTTTCCTAGATGACTGGAATACAAAGTGTAATGATTAAGAAATTAAAATTGCTACCATTGCAGATCTGTTTCTTAGCTTAGCCAGGATCTCCTATTTGTTGATGTTCCTTCGGACATCAGTAGAACTTACCCATGTAAGCAATGTAAGCAATTAATTTCTCTCCCTAGAATTTCCTCTAGAAATTTAGGGCAGCAGCTCTTGTGAAGTAAGACACATGCTCATTTATGGAAATTAATACCTTTAGGAAGACACAGTCAAGGGAGAATAGTTCCTCTTCATATTAAAGCAAACTTTGGGGACAATTGAAAAACACAGAACATATAAATAACAATCGAATGAAAAGTGAATTGTGTAGGCATGGAATAAATGGAAAACAAATTACAATCAAGACGTACAAAATGGAGACAAGACCTTTCAACAATTGACCCATAACAATTTGCATTTCTCAGGCATGGAAAGAAAATGTGTTCCATGATTTATTCAGTTGTATTTGTCGATGAACTTTCAATACACACATGAGTGAAAAATCACACAGTCCTGAGGGGTTTTGCCATTTCAAAAAAAAAAAAAAACACGCATATTGAAGTAAAATGTGACCTGCACTTCGAGAAATTTTACATCCCATTTTCAAATTCAGACATAGAACGGATTAAAAATATGAGCAGTTGCATGAAAAAGAAAAAAAGAATATCACCTTCAAATTTACCACATACATAAAACCTATTTAGAATATATATCTGAGATAAATAATCTAAAAAAATAAGAAACATGTTTTTAAATAATAATCATTTTATATGTCTCGTGGAATAACAGGCACCAAGTAATAAAAATCAAACAAAATTTAGAACAATTGAAGGAATAAAAGATTAATTACTGATGTAAAGATTCATGCTGGCGGTAATTCTGGAAAACCTTTCAGTGATATAATGAGGATAGTTGTTCTGTATATGTTTACCTGGGTCAACATTATATAAAAATGCCATCCATTAATATCTGCAACGTACTACCCTCTTTGTGAGATAAATACAGTTGCTCTCAAATAAACTAAGTATTTTCCCAGGGCTTCAGCCTGGTACAGGTCCAGGGCTTGTTAGGGACCGTGCCGCAGAGCTGTCCCCACACCCCCCAACCTGGTCGATGGAAAAATTGTCTTCCATGGAACTCAGGAAGGGGTTGGGGGTGGGGTGCACAGCAGGAAGTGAATGCCAAGCAGGGGGGGGAAGCATCATCGGTATTTACAGGCCCTCCCCATCCCTCACATCACCACCTGAGCTCTGCCTCCGCCACCCCATCCATGGAAAAATTGTTTTCCATGAAACCAGTCCCCGGTGCCAAAAAGGTTGGGGACCGCTGTGCCATATCAGTTTTAATTAACACTTTAAAGTTTTGGCTTGGAAGTAATTCTTTGGACACGGAAGGTTAGCACTGATGAGTTCTCAGGTCACATTCAAATTTAAGACTGTGATTTCTCGTTTTTCCCTGCCTGTATTTTTGCAGGAAGTGCAAATATGTGAACACTCTAATGCAATATTCTTCTAGAAGCAGAAAAGTGCTGGCAGATTTTATTCTCTTAATTAAGTTATCCTTAACTGGATTAGTTTAGATGAATGATTACCCAATCTAAATCATCACATTTAGGACAGCATGCTGGATGGCTGAACTCTAGGTGTGGCATTCACTAAGATGCCTATAACGAAGAAGGAAGGGGGCTCTGGGGGACAGAGAGAATAGACACACTCTCCACAGCTTTTGCACAGTACCGGCCATTGTTGGAAGTGGCAACTCTGATTTAATACCATGCAATAGGAAGAGATGTTTGCTTTACTGTACATTTTTCCCAGGCACAGCTTTTATTATCCTGACATTGTTTTATTTTTAACTTGGGCAAGAGAGTTGAGGGATGACACGAATAATAATGCAAAGCTTTAGCAACTTAAGTGAATTATTTGTGGGTAATTACTATACCACAGCACTCATGAACCTCAGAATTACAAAATCTAATTTAAAACAACATTGACTTACCTGTAAGTTGCCTCACCTTCCAGAAATTGACATAGTAACTTTCACTTCTCAAAAAGTTTACACATCAACTATGGAATAATTAAAGTAAAACCTCTCTGATACAGCAGACAATTATCTAAGAAACTTCACTTTCTAAAATATATCTAAGATGAAAAAATGCTCAACATCAGTAATCATTAGAGAAATACAAATCAGAACTATGATGAGATATCATTTTACCCCAGTTAAAATGGCTTTTATTAAAAAGATAGGGAATAACAAATGCTGGAGAGGATGTGGAGAAAGGGGAACCCTTATACACTGTTGGTGGGAATGTAAGTTAGTGCAACTACTACAGAGAACAGTATGGGGCTTCTTCAAAACACTGGAAATAGAATGACACAGGAGTCCCGCTGCTGGCTGTATATCGGAAGGAGGGGAATTCAGTATATTGAAAACATATCTGCACTGCCTTGTTTATTGCACCACTATTTACAATTGCCAAGATTTGGAATCAACTTAAGTGTCTATAAACAGATCAATGGATAAAGAAGTTGTGGTACATATACACGATGGAATATTATATAGCCACAAGAAATGAAATTCTGCCATTGGCAACAACACGAATGGAACTGGAGAAGATTATGTTAAGTGAAATAAGCCAAGCACAGAAAGACAAATTTCACGTGTTCTCATTCACATGTGGGAGGTAAATATTACAAACAATTCTTCTCATGGAAAGAGTACAATGATGATTACTGGAGGATGGGAAGGATAGTGGGGAGGAGGAGATGAAGTGGGAATAGTTAACAGGTGCAAAAATATAGCTAAAAAGTTAGAATGAACAATATTTGATAGCACAACAAAGTAACTATAATCAACAATAAGTTAAGGCATACTTGAAAATAACTAAAAGAGTAGAATTGGAATGCTCCTAACATGAAGAAATGATTAATGCCTGAGGTGATGGATGCCCCAGTTACCCTGATTTGATTAATTCACATTGTATGCCTATATCGAAACATCACATGTACTCTATAAAGACATACAACTGGTATGTGCCCATAATAATTATGTTTTTAATTTAAAAATAAAATATATCTCAGACCCCAAGGAATGAGAAAAATGCATCTAAGCATTCATTCTTTAAAACAACAATTATTCATTACCTACTAATTGGCAGGTAGTGTATTAGGTCCTGGGAATGTATAACTAAATAAGGCATTACATATCTCTCGCCAAATCTATGCACTAAATATAATGCCACTTTACTCAAGAAGAGGGCCTTTGATTCCTTCTTTAGGTCTCTCTACACTTTCTTTATAGACAGTATTAATAATCTTAATGCTTTGGCTTTCTGGAGCTCACCAGATCTAAAGCAGCAAACCAGAATTTGGGAAGGTGCCCTGGAGGCAGGTACACTGTTGGAAACAAGAAGACATGAGAGTTTTCTAGTATATTTATAAATCTATCATGATAATCAATAACTTCCAAAGACGAGGATGCACAAAACCACTCAATACCTTCTAAACTCTCAAAGAAAACCTGCTCATTAGATATATCCATTATTTAGTTATGCATCAGATAATATTTTAAAAACACAGAAAATATAAAGCATAACAAAATTAAATGAGAAGGAATTTGAGCTCTGTTGCATTTTGTTAGGAAAATTCCATTACACTTTTTACAATAAAAAAATCCATCATTCATACTTAAATTCTTTTCAAAAAACACATTCATGGACTGAAGAATATGTGTGCTAAAATATTCCAATAAATCTCTTCAGAAAAATTTACCAGCAAAAGTTAAGAGCTACCAAATACAATTTTATTTGCATGATGCCATACGAGGCTACCACAGAGTGTGTGGACATAATACTCATATCTCAAGTAAGTGTTAGCATTGTTGCTGACATTCCCAGCTCTTTTTGTGTGATTCTGTTTTTGTTTGGCACTAATAAGACATGGTAAATCCATTTCATCTTTGTAGACAGATGCCTCTAACTGAAAAGCAAAGTGCCTCTGTTACTTATCATTTTCTACTACAAATTATTAGTTGCCAGTGGCTAGAACATCCATTAAAAGTAGCTCAACAGCAAGATAGATTAGAAATATATCTGAACAACTCATCAGCTAATGCAAATGTCACAGAGACACAAAACCACCTTTTAGAAATTGTTTATCAATATTTCTGGTTTGAATTCTACTTTCTAAAGATTCTAAAGCCTAAAAGAGATTCTCAAACCTCCTATATCTCATGGCATTCTGACATAGGTGCATCTTTCAGGATCACTAAAACCCACATCCTGCTAACCTTCTAGAATATAGGAGTGGAAAGGCAATCTTACAACCTACAGTTTTCACAGGAATAAATAAAGCCTAGTAAAACTCATTGACTTGCCCAAGGTCATACAATCATATGGAGCAGAAATAAGACAATTCCATTTCCAGACACCCAATCCGGTGATCTTGATACACTTATCACACTGGCCGCTATTATGACAGTTCTAAGACTGCAAGGGAAGAATAAGGGCTCTGTAAATGATTGCAACATAAGGTGTGGGGGACGGAAGACAGGATATAACAGAATGACTAAGTGGAAATCACATAAAAACTCATATAACACAAGCAACAGACTGACTGTTAATACTGAGATTTCTCAGCCTCATGGGACAGCTGCTTCCAGGCGCCCTTCATGATTTTTTATGTGAAATGGGCTGTGGCCTATCTTTGCATGCTTGAGAACATGGGCTAAGCTACTGTTCACATACATCCAGCAAAGTTCAGGGATTTTAACACAATAAGGAACCCTTAAGCATCAGTCAAAAATTATGTGTCCCTAGAATAAATATAGCAGTAATAGTAATGGGTGCCAATTTTTTGACACTTACTATCATCTCCCCAATACCAAACATGCATTATTGACATTGTTCTGCTTTGCCAGATGAGAACATCAATGCACGAGATCAAAGAACCTGCTCAAGGTAAAGAGCTCAGGAAGCTTCTCCAGCTGTATCTTACTCTAAACCTTTTCCACAACAATTGCAGTTTAACTATTTTTAGCAATGATATCCCTTGAGTAAATGGAGGCTTGCAAAGCCCATTAGGTGAAATATATTTAGAAGGCAGTGTGTTCTGAGAACAGCTAGTGTGAGGGGCTGAGGGCCCTGACACTCCTCTGCTGCCCAAAGCTCCTTTCTCTGTCTCTGTCCCAGCTCGGTGGCCTGGCTGGGAGGATGGCCTCAGATGGCCTCCAGGATGGCCTCCTGGACCTCTGCTACTTGTCAAGAGATATTTATGGGCTGTTCTCATCCCATAAATATGGCTCCACTCAACTTTGACTTTACTTACAATGAATGCTTCAGCTAAGCTTTCTGGATTCACTGAAGAGGTGAAAGAAAATCATTTGTTGGCTGTTTTGCAACACTTAAATGGAAAAGGCAATGGTGAGTAAGCCAGAAACAGAGAGCAGCTGCATCTTGCACAATATATTACTGAAGGACTTTCTCTCCTAGCTTACAGACCACCTAGGCATGGACAATACTTCGGGAGAGCCAGAGATCGGTTTGCTTTATATCACAGAGAAAGCAAACAGGAACACGTGCTTGGGAGGCTAAAAATGTTAAGCTGTGTCCCTGCTGAAAAAATGAGAATAAAGTTCTATTTATACAGTGAATGATCAATAAATGTTGGGCTTGATGAAGGAGGCCTTCCTTTGTGTTGTCTACTAGAGGTCAAGGAAAGGCAGCAACATTGGGACTATGCTCACAGGCTTTAAAAACACATAAGACAAAAGGGCGGATGGCATCCAAACATTTCATCTACCATTAAGCAACTCAAGAATTAATTTTGCCTGGGATAAAAATTGTACATTAGCATACCCAAGATAATATTTTTCTTAACTTCAAGAAAACCATCATTATAACAGTTACAAATACATCTCTCTTTCTTGTAGCAGAGATTCCTATGATGTACCAGTGAGAGGGAACAGAGCACTAGCTACATTTTGGTGGACAGAACATTTAGTTCATCTTATTTTTTTCAAAGGAACAATTATTTCTGGTTTAAAATAGCAATTTTAAGACTATCTGAGACTCCACTCTTGTCTGGAAAATGACTTCCAAGTTATTCTATTTTTTTGAAAATATGAGAAACAGCAGTATCATGGCACAATCGCAATGCTATTTTTCTGTCTAGAAAAAACTAAAAACACCTCTTTACCCCATACAGTCTAATGAGTGTGCCCCATCCCACCCCTTAGTATCCTGACTGCCTGGGCCATCCACCCTCACTCACTGCTTTCCTATCATGTAGGCCACCGTTTGGTTCCTCCAACGTCCCAACCTTCCTCCCATTCTGGGACAGCCACATGTACTCTCTCTTAAACCAAGTCACACTCCCTGCCCCTTCGAGCTCAATAAAGTTAATTCCTACTCACCCTTCAGATCTTAGGGCATTTCATAAGGAATTCTTCCCTATGCTCTGACAGTACTTTATTCTCTTACAAAGCATTCACTTTTGCAATTCAAATCTAACCATATCATTCATTGTTTAATGCTCATCTCTCCTACTCGACTTTAAACTCCCCGATAGCAGAAACATTTTGGTTCTGTTCACCACTCTATTCCCAGCACTAGCCCAGGGCTTCGTATAAGGTAAAGATCTAATCAATATTGCACATCATTGAAGCTAGAACAAATAGCAAGGTAAGAAGAAAAATCATGTCAAAATATAGGTAGGAGTAATGTTAATGCTGGAAACTCACCACACCAATGGGTTGACAGGTTTTTCAAAATGAAGAAAAAGTTAAAGAAAAAGTCTCCTTTCCGCGTTTCCTTAGCTTATGCTTATAGGAAGAAACCGCCAATAATGGTACCCAACAGAATTTTTAAATACTATTTTTTCACAAGTCCATTTGCAATGGCCATTGTTCTTTGTTGCTCTGTGGACCCCTCCATGCCAGACTCCATAAAACCCAAGGAATTCAGCGAGGGGGGGCCCAGTCTTCTCACAACTAGAATGTTAATGTACCAAAGCAACCACGTCTACAGAAATACCTTTGATCTTAGGCATAGCTCTAATCATAGCAATCCAGGAACCTCATTCAAGGAGGAAGATGCTATTGTCTTTTTTCTCAAAGAATGCAAATAAATGACAGTTACACTTCAGATCCAATTACAGCAGCTTACTACAGTAGTCTGCCCTTATCCATGGTTTTGCTTTCAAGATTTCAATTTCTTGTGGTAAGTTACAATCCTAAAATATCAAATTAAAAATTCCAGAAATAAACAATTCATAAGTTTTGAGCAGTGTGATAAATTCTCGTCCCATCCCACACCGTCCATCCTGGAATGTGAATCCTCCCTTTGTCCAGGGGATCCACTCTATGTGTACTAACTTCCAGGTAGTCACTTAGTAGCTGTCTCAGTTGTCAGACTGACTGTCACAGATTCACAGTGCTTGTGTTCAAGTAACCCTAATATTTGACTTCATAATAGCCTCGAAGTGCAAGAGTAGTGATACTGGTAATTTGGATAAGCCAAAGAAAATCCATAAAGTGCTTTCTTTAACTGAAAAGGTGAAAGTTCTCAAATTAATAAGGAAAGGAAGAAAATCATATGATGAAGTTGCTAAGATCTATGGTAAGAACCAAATCTTCCACCCATGAAATTGGCAAAAAGGAAAAGAATTCAAGCTAGTTTTGTTGTAACTCAAACTGCAAAAGTTATGGCCACAGTGCATGCATGATAAGTGCTTACTTAGGATGGGAAAGTCATTAAATTTGTGGGTGGAAAACATGAACGTGTTCTGATTGACAACAACACATTGCACCAGAAAGCACTGAACCTATATGAAGACTTTAGCAAGGCATCCCCTGAAACAAGCAACACCAAGCCATTTACTAGGGATAATTGCACAGATTCTGAAATTCAGAGGGTCAGTGGCAGCCTAACGCTACATTACAATGCCTTCTTCATTCACCTCAGTTTATCTCATTATGTAGGCATTGTATCATCTCACATCAACACAAAGGTGAGTACAGTACAATAAGATGTTTTGAGAGAGAGAGAGGAAGAGAGATCACATTAACATAACTTTTATTGTAGTATATTATTATAATTGTTTTATTTCAATTAGTAGTTGTTGTTAACCTCTATTATGCCCAATTTATAAATTAAACTTTATCATAGTTATGTATGTATAGGAAAAAACAATGTATATATAGAGTTTGATGCTATCTACCCTTTCAGGCATCCACTGGAAACCTTAGAATATATCTCCCTCTGATAAGGAGGACCACCATGCGGGAAAAACTAAAAAGTGGCAGGAGATGAATTTATCATGGTGGTCACACGTTCATCATAATAACAGCAACAGCAATGCACCAAATATTATACTGGACACTTTATAGCAATCGTGTCATGCAGTCCTCAAGGCAGCCTTACAAAGTAGATTCATCTTAACAAGAATTCCCAGCTGCCTTAAAACTCCTTGGATATTTTCAGGAAAATTGTCGGAAGGAATAAAAAGAGGGTGAATGTAATCTTTTTAGAGATGGTTGACATGATTACATTCTCCAATATCCAGGAAAATAGCCAACACGGGGAGAGCCTGGAGAGGTGTGCTTTGAGGCTGCTCGCATGCACCCTCCTCTCCCGAAGAGTAAACACCCAAAGCTGGGGGCAACCCCAGCAGCAGTGAGAAATCTGCCAGGATGCAGGTTCCCAGCTAAAACCTGGAAGATCCTGCAGAAGACGTCTTTACGTTCACACCCTACCGGGGCTTTCAGTGAGATTATTATTCTGAAGAGCGAAGTGTGGGACAGAGACCGGCCACCCACTTTCATGTGTGGTTGGAGGATCATGGAAACATGTGTTAAGAAGTACATTTTGTTTACAGAAACACAAATATTTCTTAGGGGAAGGCAGTGGGAAGACACCTTTAAAGTACTAATCTATGCAATTATTTTCTTTCTCCAGGTAGTTCTCTTTTCCCCCTTTCCCTTTTCAAGTGGGTGGTCTGTGTCCCATGATCATGTTCTCATAAAAGAAACGTAATAAGGCAAGAAGTGAACACAGCCCTACAAGCCCCTGGCTCTGTGCGGCCAGCAGCCTGGTCCATTAGGTGGGTTTTGTTGGGTATTTCTGAGGGAGGGATCCTCTTCCCCTGCCACATACCTCCTGGCTCATTAATCTGAAAATAAATAAATAAATAAATAAATAAAAGATAAAAATTTAGAAAAATAAAAAAACCTTCCTCTCTGCTCTGCTCTTCTCGTCCCCGGGGCAAAAGTGGTAAGAATGGAGACATCAGCGTCAGTGAGAGGCCCTGTCCCTGCTTCCTCAGAAAGTGAACGGCTGCCTGGGGTGTCCAGGCAGAGCAGGCCAAGGCCACTGAGAACTTTGTAGGAGCCAAAAGCTCAGGGTAGGGGGGTAATTACCATAAAGACCAAGTGCGGCACAGAAGTTCTGGAAGAATCACCAGCCAGCCCATCAGGAATAAGGGCCCTCTAAGCGATGACCAGTGTGAACCGACAGGTGAAGAAAGATGGACTTCCCAGAGGGGGGGAAAAAAAAAACACCAGTGATCCTGGTGTAGAAAGGGCTCAAAATAAATAATCAACCTAAGTTAAAGGAAAGCGAAGAAAAGTATATTTCTTGCACACTTAAATTTTTTAGACACAATGAGTTCCCACTACAATAATCAGGACCACACGTAATAATGAAAGGGAAGCAGAGAAGCATTGCAATAATAAATGCATCCCCCACCGGCCGGGGGCTGACAGCCCCACTGGACATGCTGCCTTCGCTCGATAGTGCACTGAGAAAATCCATCCTCATTACCCTCTGCTGGCTAGGTGACACACAGCAGTGGCCTGCAGCCTATGTGAACTCTTTTTAGCCCCTGCATGATTGGAATTTCCCAGCGAGCTTTGTGGGAATCCAGCTTACAAAGAAAGTGAATTGAAGAAATGTCATTTGAGCTATAAGGGGACTCTACATTTACATAATGAAAATAATAATTATGATAAGGTAGCATTAATCACTTGCTAGACTTAATGTTAGCTCACAGACTATTGAAAAGAAAATGCTGGGTTTTAAAAGTTCCTGAGGACAAGAGAGTACTATGCTGTCCCCTGCCATTTCTGGATGAATCATCTCATCCGAGTCCAACTGAAGATGACGTATCATCGTTCCACATTTCCCAAAATGCTTCCAGTAGAACCCCTGCACCCTCTGAGGTCAGTAAGAAAGGAGGGTCCCTGTTGTTACGTAAATTTGGGAACAATGCAGGTTTAAACTAAATTTAAGTTTCTGTTTTTTGAAGGACTCCTCCAAGCTTTTAATACACATTGTGATCCTCAACAATTTGCCCCTACTGTGCAGAGGTTCACAAACTTCTTTCCCTATGTAACTCTTTTACTAGAGGACAAAGAGCAACAAAATATTTTGCCTGCAAGGTGCTTTCCTGTTTGAGACGAGGTAGTTGATCTTTTTTTCCTTAACCTCAATGATTACAGATAACATAAGATGAAAACATGTTTATAATTTTTATTTTAGTGTCCATATCTTGTAAATTTAGGTTAAAATCTAACTTCCAATCCACTTACATCCTTCACAGGATATGAACACATAAAACTACAAAACAAAGAACACAGGAAGAGTCTGAGATCTGCCACATGTTCACAAAGAAGAAGGATGGATGTAAAATGCCCAGCAGAGCTCACCATGCTTCTTAGGTGTTAGTAGAGCAATTTTCAAAGCCCTGAGACATAAGATCAAATTGCATAGAATAGTGACAAGGCTTAATGTTGTGAAGGCACAAGCTAATGCAGAACAATCACTGAACACGTCTGTAATTTACAGGCAAAAGGCTCCTGCCGATGGTACACGTATTCTAAGTTCAGGTTTTCTATACTATTGCAAACATAGCTTGTGCTGTTGCTGGGGTTTTACTTCAGGATATGACAAGATGTACTTTATCGGCCACACATTAGTGAATTATAGCAATGTAATCATCGATTCCAATTTTAGAACACAGCATCATTGACTCTGTATGCTATGCCAAGACCATTACATGAACCCAGTATTCTATAATAATACATAATAAGCACAACTGGCTTATATGTTAATATAATTATAATAACATTGTTATATATAACATATTATATTAATACACTATATATTTTAAGTCAATTCTGCTTCTTATGTATGATATACTTTTTATATTATATGTATTATGTAATTTATGTATAAATAGGTATATATGATATATATTATGTTAACTATTATATAACCATATTATATACTATATATGTATACAATGTGTGTGTACATACATACATACATACATGTGTGTTGCCAGCCGATTCTATTTTAGTGTATTATTGTATTCCATGTTTGTATATTTTGTTAGGACATCTCAATAGCCACCTCTAATATGCATCACCTTAAAGAGCAAAAATCCTGCTTAGCTGCTTATCCCATCCCATCATCAACAAAGTCAAGGAGCCTTCCTTCTCCTCCCTCTACACAAACAAATGGACAACTGTCCCCCTTAGTTAAAATACTGCACTTCTGAATAAAACAGGAAAGTACTGAGATCCAACATTTAAGAAATTTTAATTCTTTCTCCACCCAGAGAGCATCCAGAGCAAAAACTGATGAAACACAGAAAGACACTTCTGAATCATCCACAAAAAAATTCACTTACACTCATTGTTATTTTAGAGTGAGCTGTACTCTGTTATACCCTTGTTCTCCAAAAATCAATACTGAAATCATGGTCCAGATATGGAAATTTAATGTTGACCATAACATTCAACTCCCCGGGTACCAACTTACTGTAACATGCTGTTAGAACTCTTTATTCCCCTTGTGATTTCAGAGAATTAGTCTGAGTACCTTATAATTCCTATCCCGATGAAACACTATCAAAGTTCACATCACTTTGAAGTAATTGAAGTCCACACTTCCTAATCTATATGAAGATTTACTTGAGGTTTTCTTTTACTATGTTCAAGACAGATGTAGTCCTGGCAAGTCCCTCCCTCTTCTCCACTTTTTCCCAGCTGACCATCCAAAGCATGGGGTACGCTGAGAGCCCACCTACTGGGTCCCAGAAAGAAGTAATGCTGCCTCTTGGACTGTTCACCTGGAGGAAGGGAAGCATCACAGTCAGCTTTCACACTCAACCTGTGAGTGCTGACAGTCGCACAGCTCCTGTCCGCCTTTCCATTGGACCACATTTGTATGCATCGTCCAGCCTTTGTAGTTCTCACTGAAGAGTTCCTTTGGGAATCAAACACTCCACTATTCCTCTGTGACCTGCTTCTTCCTTGAGGCAATTACAATAAGCAGTGAAAGCAGAGCATCACTCACAGTGCTGCCAAACCTTTTGCTCAGCTAGGGGGGTGATGATTACAGATGTGAACATTTGTCAGTGATCTGAAAGCCAGGCCCGCGTAGGCAGTAGGGCAGAAGCGGAGGTTCAATAGCAGCAGTCAGCTACGACCAGAAACCAACACCCCCTGACCAGCTGAGCACAGTATTATGGACAGAAACACAATAGAGTCAGCAGGCTCTGCTCACAGTGTCTGATGAATTAGCCTTAAATGCTTACATTCATTTGTTCTTCCAAATATCTAAAGCAAATAATCAATGGCAGAAAATACTTTAAACAGAGAAAGCAAGTTTGTAGAAAGTGCTTTGGAGCTATGCAAGCTTTAGTCCAAATCTTGATTTTGCCATTCAGCACTCTGTGACCTTGAGCGAGACACTTTTTGCTTTGATCTCCAATCATTTCATCTTGTAGGCTTGTGAGGACAGGGATGAGGTAAGAAAAGATCTTGACACAGTATTTGGCACATGGAGAGTCCTGAATGAATAACAGGTCCATGTGGCAAAAAATTATCTGTTACCAGGCTCTTGATTTACACAATTTCTCAAGTTTGGCACTTTTAACATTGGGGCCAGATAATTCCTTGTTGTGAAGTGATGTCCTGTGCATTGCAGGATGTTTAGCAGCAACCTTGGCCCCAACCCCGTTAATGGCAGTAGTACCAAACCCGTCCCCAATCATGGCAATCAAAAATGTCTCCAGCTATTGCCAAATGTCCCCTGCGGAACAAAATCACCACAGTTGAGAACCACCGATCTATACTACATCATTGCATCCTAGCTAGGAGATGGGTGACTTTTCCATTCTGTAACACAAGAAGCCGCATTACCTATCCAAAACCCAGTAGTAATACAGGGGAGATCCAGGACAGTGAATCAAAAGCTCAAAGCCCACCCTTGTGTTCTGCAAGTTTAGAGTGTGTATCTTAAAGAACAGCAGTACCACTGATGTATATTGACCATGCTAAGTGTAACTTCTGACTGCACAAAGTAATGCATATACAATTGTGTTTCACCCACCCTCCATTTTTATTTAATTAAAATAAACAAATTTTCAGAACAATCCATCTTCGTTCATTTCACTGATACTTCATAAAAGTCCACTTTACCTCCCTCATTACTTTGGAATCAGACAGCTTGTATTTGAACTGTGGCTATTCCACTTTCTGGCTGAGTGACCCCAGGCTTATAACTTACTCTCACCTTTATATCCTACAGAGAAGCAAAGTAGATTCTGCCAACTTCACAACGGTGTTAACAGCCAGCTGCAGCCTGCCATGCAGAGCAGGGGTGGACAGTACAAATTGCAGCTGTGGAGTGAACCTTGCTTCCTTAACCCTCTTCTGCAGGGCCATAGTCAGAGGCAGTAGGGTTCCTTCCCCTCCATTAAATGTATCCTGCTTATCCACATTCTTAAAATGATTAATCTTATCTTCCACACAACTTAAAAATAATACAACTTCCCCAACTAATGTAATACAAATTAAACATAACCCAGCCCCCCAATCTAGTCTAAGACCAAGGGACCTTGAAAAAGGGTCCAGCAATGATGCCTGTTAGAGGCCAAGGGCAGTGGTGGCTCTTGTACAAGGAAAGAGACCAGGGTCATCAGCAGTGTGGATTTTTCATGAGAGGGCAGTGAAGACCGCTGCCCAGCACAGAGAAGTGATTATTTTGTATCAGATAGGTTTGAATGTGACCCTTTAGCATTCAACCCCTTCTGTGTAGTTATTTTGAATGAGGAGGTTTTAATAAGATGCTTAAAAATCTCTTGGAGAAAATGTCAAATAGTTCAATTTTCACTCTTAGAACTTCAAAAACCAAAAACATTCTTGTGAGAGGACATTTTTAAGGACATACAGATCCTTAAATTCCAAAGCAATAACTACTCTACTAGACCCAATATGCATTGCAAAATGAAATACTATGGATTAGCATTGTACCGTGTGTTAAAATTTTGCAAGGTAAATAATAATGATAATAATAATCTCATTGATTCTCCAAAGGAAGATACTAACAAAACATTTTTATTTTTGTTAAACATTAAATGAGATGATAATCTTAGCATATAAATAAGAACATTTGGGATTATCCTCTTCATAGCTGATATGACCAACACTGATTCCATTTATCCATCATCCCTGACTTAAAACATCCTTCGTAATATTCCTACAGTTATTTTTAATGTCCTCTCAATACCCTTTTTGCACACTCTCTATAAGACATGCAGCTAATACAAACTACACTGTTTGTACCACCTTGTCACACAATTGGAAACATGTGAGAAAAAAAAAAACAATCTTAAGATATGACTTGCTAGCTCAGAAAGTACTGTAGCCATATAAATCCATATTTATTTTCTTAAGAGAGGAAGAGAAAGAAAAAAAAAAAAGCAGAACTGTGATTTTTTTTCTTCCCAGGTTGAGACCTGTTGGGAAATAAAAATAAGACCTTCTCTTAGACACAGAGGTGTGAAAAATAAAATCAGCACACTGTATTTATATGGAAAAGTAAACCAAATTCATAAAGGCATGCCTTTTTAAAACAGAAGTACAGTATTCACAACATGCCCTAATCAAAATCAAACTCTATATGTGAGTGTGTGAGGGGGGTGCACGTATACGACTATATATATGTACATACACGTATATACTCAGTTCAAAACCATGTCTCCATTTTCATATGGCTCTTCATAGTCTAAGAATCTAGTGTCCACTTATACTTAGATCATTTAAATATATAAGCATAAAATATCCAGAGCTAGAACAGTACCCACCAATATTAAATATTCAATCAGTATTAAGTACTATAAACAGTGCTTACATCTATAAACTTAGTTCAATTCAGTATTAAGTAACTACTCTGTACAAAACGTTGATGTCTGAATTATATCTGAAATGGTAGATATAGATATTTAATATGCATCTCTGCCTCAGAGTGCATAGAATCCCCTCGGAAAAAATGACACAGTAAAAAATACTATTAATACAAAGAATTATGAACTGGCTATGCCAGTCAATACGCAAAGGCTTTAGAAATACTGAATCAGAAAACTGGATGTTTCTTGGATAGCAGAGTTTGATAACTATACTTTCTTCTCAGAGAAGGAGGAGAGTATGGGGGTGATGTGAGCAGTTTCTGAGAAGAAAGCAGTTAAAGGAATTCGTTTCAAATGGCCTTGACCTCAATAAAATTGGAGATAAGCAGACATGTTCAGCCCAGCCACTGTGAGGGTAGACTAGCAGTCCAGTAGGGGTGAGTAACCGTCCCTCTAAACCCGATGCCTAGTATTACACTATGCAAATATTTAAATATTTAAAGGTTACCTTACATCTGTGATAGAGATACCCTTTCAGTGATATTCCCCTACTTGGCTAAGTCCCTCTGGGAGAGGAATGCACACACCATTCTGATTTAATGCTTGCAAAATAATGTGCTTTTGCAGGCACCATGCTGAAATGGAGGTATTTGAAAACAACCTTATTTAAGCAAGAGTCTGCTTGTGACAGGTATGTCTTTTTATGTTTCTGAAAATCTTATTTATGAAGTTGTAATAGTTTCTTGAAGTATAACCAGTCTTTGGCAACATTGGTAATGATAACATAGTTTCCTCATTTGCAGATAGTTACTCATAAATTTAATAGTATAACTTAGGAGAAATGAGTATTTCTTTTTAAATTTGCAAGTATTATATTTTCCATGGTGACATAAAACAAAGATGTAACAAAAAGATTATGTATGCTGACATTTCATTAAAAGCTCTGCAGACATTTGTTTATGGCTATTAAGCAAGAAGCATGAGGAAACAAAAATTACCTTTAAAGAAGGAAATTGTAAAGTAGTTCTATGGAACATTTTGATATGAATAGCAAGTATTTCACGTGAGTTAGTGAAAATAACTAAAAATTGCAGCATTCATGATAATGTCTTAAAAATACTTATATTCCATATGAAAAACTCTGACTCGTTTTCATTTAATCTTCTTTTTTTTTAAAGCACCCAGTCATTTGTTTTAAGTGTTTGCACATTTTGAATATATGGAAGCACATTTTATGTACTTTAGAGTACTGCTGATGTAGTAGGTAGTATATCATCAAACTACCACTGCAGCAATTCTAAGGTCAAAGCTATTGCTTTTGGATTTGATACATTTTGTACATGATTTATGGATTAATTTTATGGAAAATATGTAAGCTATATGTCCCCAAAAGCATTTTATAGTATTATAACAATAAAATATTATAGTTATGGGATGCCCTTCATCTAGGCATATCAAAGCCTTTTCCTGACATTAGTTAATCCTTGTAATACCCCTCAGAGGCAGGAAAGTATTGCCTGCACTACGTTTTGTAGAACACAGAGAGCACTGGGGATTTTCACAAGTCTTCCTGGGTTTAGAGCTACTACAAATCATCAGTGCATTTATTCACTCATCCTAACTATTATGAGGCCTAGACAAGATGCTAGGACCTGAGGACAGAATGGTACAAAAAAACCAGGGGCACTATCTCTGTCCTCTCCCTTGGAACTTATTGTGTAAAGTGTAAGATGCTTTCATTTATGACAAAACAATATCGTGACATATCTCACACCTAGAACCTCACTCTAGCCACCTGGAAACACACGTCTCTACAATATCTTCTGCTAGCAAAAAATTAAGTTTCCAAGCAACAAAAATGTATCCCAAATAGGAAAGCTTCTTATGCCACAGAAATTACTGAGAATTACTTTACACAATCCCTAACAGATGTTGGTCAAGTGTATTCTAAGCAAATTAGTCAAAGTAAGATGGGAACAGAGAAGGGTATGGTTAAATGGCTGTTAGAAGCAGATATATCAACAGCAAAGATAACACAAATAGCCTAAAGATAAGAAAGGAGGCTCACATACCTCCAAAAAAGACAAACAATAGAGCTCAGAGTTCCCAGCAGTCTGAGACTAATTAGCATCAGGGGCTGAGAGAACTGGAACTCTTTTTTCCTTGAGGGTGTTGTAGTAGGTTGTCTGCAAGAAAGAGCTCCAAATAGTCAACACTTTCTATGTCTACACCCTTTTCAATGTGACTTTGCAGCAATTCCATCAAGATGAGCAGTCTACTTCTCCATCCCTTGAAACAAAGCTAACAAACTCTTCACATATTTGGTCAAAAGTATGCAGTGCAAGTGTCTGTCAGTTTTGAGAGAGGCTTCAAGAGACCTGTGCACTCCTGCTCACTGTGTTAGAACCTTGCTACCACCGTGTGAACAGCCGGGGCTATCCTGGTGGGAGATGAGAAAACACATGGAGCAGACATGCATCACACAAGCTACAATCATCTTAGAGCAGCCACCTTCTAGAAGACCCTAGTTGACTGGAGCTGTGAGAGCACGTTCAGCCCAGTTCAGCTGGGCCACAGAGATGTAAGCAGATCTACCTAACTGACAGGTAGACATGCACACAATAATAAAATTTTATTGTTTTAGGCCACTGAGTTTGGGGGTATTTGTTACCAAGTGATAGCTAACTGATGTAATTGAATTTCAGCAAATATTAGCTATTCCACGTAACAATGAACTGTAACCATTGGAAAAAATTAAATTCTGCACAATATCTTCTGTTTAATAAGGCACAGAAGCATGAAGATGTTTTAGAACTATTTCCATCTGAATGGCCGTTAAAAGTATATAAAGAAAAAAAATTCAAAACCTCTGAAAATTCCAGCTATCCAGTGCAGTTTATTCCCAAGGGTAGCACACAATTTTAATAGACATGAAAATCAGAATTATAAAAATAACAAATTAAAGGCATACTACACACATTACATGATATTTTTATGTATTGTCAGTGATCTATTAAATAGCTCCAATACCCATTTAAACTATAATCTGATTTTTGAAATCTACCTTCCAAGCAATTTTTCACAAATATATCACTATGTGATATAAGAAAAACTTCATGTCTATATATTACCAGGACTTAAGGCCAACCAGGGCCTGCCTAGAAGAACTTCTGTATTAACTATGAGAAAAAGCTACTTGTACTGTGTCCTAACACATTATCAGGTAGTCAAGAGGCTGTTCTATAGGTGTCCCAAAAATCTCCATACAAAGGAAACATTTTTTAAAATCTTGTAATGAATACTTTGTAAATAAAGGTACATTTAGCTACAACTTCCCATTTTCCCTATGTATGATGACTTTTGGCACACCCTGTAAAAAAAATAAGATACCTCTGGAATGTTGGTGAACATCCACTGCAGATGCCTTTTCCTTTTTAGGGAATATCTGAGATGGACACCAAATATTATGGGTTATGTCACCAGCTAGGAACCACTCATTCTCTCACAGACTCAGAGAATGCTTCCTGAGCATCAGTTATGTACCTGGCACAGTACTGGGTGCAAGTGTTAATATATACAGAGATGAGTAAGACAGGGGAGGGTCCCTGTCTTTGAGGAAATGTAATCTATTTGGGGAGACCAGCAAGTCCAAGTCAGGGGCCTGCATGCCAGGCAAGAGGCCTGAATTTAAATATCAACAAAAAATTGCAAATATCTTCTTAACCTCATGCCCCAACTTCACTCTATTATCAGGGTGCTCTTGGAGTGCTGTGTTAAGAAAGATTTTCAGGTCCTACCCAAGCTCACTGAAAAGCGTACAATGCTTGGCCAATGATATAAGATGGAGGTAAGGGAATGTGATATGGTAGCATGGGTAGTATCAAAGCTAGGAGGCTGGGGACTTTGCTAGTCAACTAAGTATGCACTGGTGAACAAGTTACATGTCCTTGCCCTCATGCAGATTAGAGTCTGGTTTCCTTCCTGTCACAAAGCCTCTAAGGCAAAGTATGACAAAATACAAGGGCTCCAGTGAAAACAAGCGGCTAGTCTTAGCAGAGAATTGGTAATGATGTGCCTATGTTGTTTGCTACTTTAAATTTCACTATAGTTTTGTAAGGTACGCAGATATAGGGGTACAAATATGAGCTATTAATCCAATAAGAGTAGTGACAAGAACTACAACCTAGTATTTACTGAGTATAGTCCTATCCTATACTATACTGAGTATAGTCCTTAAAATACATTATCACTAAATCCTCACAACACACTGATCATCTCCTTGTGGATAGCTGGGATACGGCAAGGTTAAAGTATTTGTTCAAGATCACACAGCTTCAGAATTGTGGAGCTTAGATTTACACCCACAGCTTTCTGACTCACAGCCCAAACTCCTGACCAGTAGGCCACACTCTGCTGACTTACGTCTGAATATATTCTGGATAAGCCCTATCTCAAATTTCATATCCTTAAACACAAAGAGCTCCAAAAGAAACATTTGTACGTTATAAAATGTTTTCCTGAGCCCTTCAGTGTGCTGTGAGATCTCCTTTCTCTAAGCATCTTGCATATCTCTTTCCTGGAGTATTTATTGTGGTCTATATAAAATATAGACAATTTTTGCATTTGTTTTTATACCCTCCACCCTTCTCTATTCTCATGAACTAATGCATGTACCCACATATATACACACACAGGCACACATACATTACTTTGATACATGTGACATACTAGAAAACCCTTGAGGACAGGGGCTGTCTCTCATATTCCAACATGTGCCCCATGAGGTGTAGCATCGTTAAATGAAGAAAACATACCACAAATATAAGTTGAACTAAGACATACCTCATCCCATCTTAGCTACTGTTAATACAATCTTTCAACCAGCAACAAGCTCCTCAAAGTTATAATATTAATAACACAATTATTTGCAAAGCTATACTACTCCATGGCACACTAGTCCCCACAGGGTGCCACGATCAAATAGCTTCAGAAATCACAACATAGTGATGTACCTCCTCTCTTGTAGATAAACAATGCACCTTAGCAGACTGAGGGCTCTGAAAAAATCCGACAATAACTGTCTCAATACTGACCAGCAATTTGAAGGACCCCTTGGATCACTTAACACAGGGGAACACTCACTGGGACACCGACTCTAGGAAGAGTGATCTGGAGAGATGATAAATATCAGAAGATTTTACTTTTGTAGTTACAGTGGGCAAGGAAAATTAATTCCTCCTTAATTTTACTTTTCAGGCTATCCTCAGGAGAGGTAGACTCTACTATATTATGACAAGTATGTTTGCATATCTTTGTATTTAAGACAAAATATTAATTCCCAGTGATATTTGAAATGTGAAAAATGGAAACAATCTAAATGCACAACAATAGGGTAAGGATTATATCTATGCTAAAAATGCGATACCTTTTACCCATTAAAACAATACTTACAAAGATGTTGGAAAATGCTTATATTCTAAGTGACAAAATAGAAAAATATTTATATACACTTTATATATTCAATTATATAAAATTTACAGAGACTTAAAAAACTAGACTGTTAACACTGGCTTTCTTTGGTTGGTGGGATATGGAAAATTTATATGTATACCTATAATTTTTTCTATATTTTCTAATATAACTAAATATAAAACAAACAAATCAATTTTGGGTCATCAGCAAGAGCCAAAGCATCCTTAACCTGACTAGCTCCTATTTATTTTTCCAGGAGGAACATAGGTATGATTTTCTCTGGGAAACCTCCAGGATCCCACAGCTATGGTCAGGGCTCTTTTGGAGAGTGTCTGTGGCATGCAGGGCTCTTTCCTGCGGTGGCACTTATCCCCTGGCATTCCACTGTCTCGTTGAATTGTTCATATATCTGATTGACAATAACCTCTCTGTTCAGCTCATCACTGCAATCCCAGTGCCTAGCTCAGTGACTGCAAAACGGTAGGTGTTAAATAAACATTTACTGAATAATTGAAAGTCTGGAAGTTTTCTCATTTCCTAAATGCATTGCCTATAGTGAGGCAAATACAACGTAATATCTGCATTCTGGAACAACAATGAAATTTCCCTTATATGGCCTCTTTTATTAAGGCAGCTGATTTTGTTGATAAACTTGTCAATAATTTATATTTTCTATGAAATTTCATCCATAAGCAACTTCCTTCACACCCAGTTTTCAGGATAGCAGGGATTCCTGACATTTGTTATATAATTCTATCAGCAGGACTGTCTGAGCACAGTGTATAATGTTACATATGCTCCAGTCTCTCCATTTGCCTCAGGTTGGAAAACAATCCTCTAAGCTTATGAATCCAGAGCAGTGAATTGTTTTGACATTAAACTCCTAGTTAAGTCCAAAAACAACCACGTTAATAATGAAATTGGTTTCAACTGCAGAGGTGAAACTCTATTTATAATAATTATCCTCAAAGTTTTACAGTATGGAGCAGATGTGTAGACATATATGCATAATAACAGGAATAATAATAAGAAAATTAGCTAACATTTTTTGAATGCTCACTATTTGCTGGGAACTTCGCTAAGCAATTTACATACACTATCTCATTTAACTCTCACTTTATTAGGTAGATAATACGATTTTCCTCTTGATGATGGGAAAACTGAGGCAAGTATTCTGTGTTTACAAGGCTGATGAGTGCCAAAGTCAGGATTATGAACCCCAGAGTCTTCATTAACAATCTTACTGTCTTTCATTCTACTAATATTTATTGAGTGCCTACTTTAAGCAAGACATCACTCTATGTCCTGAGAATATGCCAGTAAATGAGCAGAAAAGTTCCTGGGCTCCTAGAACTTATATTTTAATTAAAATAGAAACTTAAGCACACACATGCACACACACATTTCTCAGCTCTGCCTGCATTTAGATATGGCCATGTGACTACTTTTTGCCAATAGAATGTGAGTTTAAAAGAATTGTATTTTGAGGGGACAAAGGCTTCAAGGAATCAGTTGTGTAGTGTAATCCCTCTTTTCTTTCTCCTTCTTTGGCCTGGATGTAGACAATAATAAAGTCCTACAGAATACAGGAGCCTCCACACGGAGGATGCTTGAGTTTCCAAATCACTACTTGGAGGCAAGACACACGCCAACTAGGAAGACCTGCCCTGGACTTCTCTGTGAGTTAGAAATAGGTATCTATGGGCTTAGCCATATACTGAAGTCTATTTGTTACAGCAGCTAGCACTATCCTAAACAACACAGAAAGCTGTACCTTGATTTGGGTGCTACCATGAATATAATCTAAGTATGTGTCATTGATTTAACGGCCAAGCAGTAAGTGGCATAGGACATATGTCACAGGCTAGAAATATGAAAATCCATTTCACGAAGTTACAAAATAATTAGGAATACTATAACCTACAATAATGGTTAAGGCTGACCAAGCACATACTGAGCCCATAGTTCCAGGGAGGTTGACTTCGGAAGATTAGTTTTTGTTGGTTTATAGCTGCTGATTTTTCCAATATATTGTAAAACACTGATAAGCTCAGGGAAAAGTTGACAGAAACTAAGGAAATTGATGGGATGGAAAAGACAAATGATCAATGACCCTAAAAATCAGGAGATAAGACTGAAAAACGAGGACAAATATTTATTAAAAATTATCATTTAAACAAATAGACTCAGGCTGGGCTCAGTGGCTCACGCCTGTAATCCTAGCACTCTGGGAGGCCGAGGCAGGTGAATCGCTTGAGCCCCAGAGTTTGAGGTTGCTGTGAACTAGGCTGATGCCACAGCACTCTAGCCCGGGAATCAGAGTGAGACTCTGTCTCAAAAATAAATAAATAAATAAATAAACAAACAAATAGACTCAGCTAGAAACAAAAATAAAGTTATGAGTGTTGCTTATCAAACCCTACATATTATTTCACATGACCATGAGACCATGAGGCAGATGATGAGGGCCATGGCTTTGAGGCAGCAAAACAGCAAAGGAGGCTCAAAAGGGATGTATGGGAAATACCTGGGGAAGGAGATAAATATGCAACACTGACCGGAAACAAACAGATCAAAAGGCTAATAAATTTTGGGAAAAAATTTACTGCCAAAGAGGCCATGATCCTGGGGAAAAGAAAAAAAAAAAAAAACAAGCCTTGGACTTCCAGATCCTTCCAGATCCTTTAAAGTAATCCTTCATCTCCCAAAGTTTCATGAGCAACAAGCAAGGTACAGAAGTTGTACAACCTCCAAAGAAGAATACTTCCCAAGGCTCACTCCAGATATGGCTGTGAAAGAAACTGGACAAGAAATAGTTCCTTAGGGAGCAAAGCAAAAAACTACAGAGCTCCTCCCACATGTGAACTGGGTTCTAATCAAGAATCTGTTCCACTGGAAAAGCAGAGAGTTTTCACAATCCCTGTCCCAAATTTTCCATCATTGCTCTGGACTGCTTACAGCTATATGTTTCTCAGCCTTCCCTTTTCCCAATAGGAACTGTCAGATACACATGCCATCCCTGTTCTGTCATTTTATGTCAGGAATGGAAGAATGACAGTTTATCTTTTAGTCGAGTCATCAGAACACAAGGAACCACACACACATGGACCCCATGGAAAGCACTGAGCATTACTCGGAGAGTCTGGACTTTGAGATGGAAAGAGCATCTGAATGGGACTTTGACTCTCTGACTTGGGGAGGAGCTGAGTGTATTCTTTGTGACAGAAAAAGGTCATGCACAGAAATTTGTGTTCACAGGAGTAGATGAGGCAGAGATGGCCAGTGTCCAACAAAATCTGTTCCTCTCCTTCAATAGTATATTACTATTGGTGGTTTGTAGCCTGGCAGTCAGGAACTCTATACCCCATTACTCTCATCTCCTTGCAAGTAGATGAAGTCATGTGATAAGTTACCAGCAAAAGAATTTGAGCAGAAGTGATACCTATCAGTCCTGGGCTAATGATTTTAAGAAGTGAGTGCTCCTCCCATACACTCATTTCCCCCTTCTGCTAACCTCAGACCCTAGGAAATAGCAGAGGCACAAGCTAAAAAGCATCTAAGATGCTGAATCCTCACGGGGAGGAGAGCTGTCTGCCAACTAGGAACACTTATTCTGAACATGAGCAGTAAGTAACTTCTTTGGTAGTAGAATTAGTATACTATTTGGGCATCTGTCTGTTTTGTCATCATGACCTAGCCTACCCTAAAAAGGCCACATCAACACATGAGATTCCAAGTAGTGAAACAGGAAGAAAATAAAACAGAGTGATGGATAGAGTCATAGCCCAATGAGCTGGGATCATTCACCGAGATGGGAGGATCAAATAAGCCTTCTCTGAAGAGGTTACATTTTAGCTGGGAAAGAAGTCTGGCAAAATTTGTGCAACAAGCATTCTGGGCAAAAATTATAGTTCATATAAAACTCTTAATGCATAGGCCAATTTTATGCTTTTAAAAAAGAGCTAAAAGGCCAGTGTAAGGGCAGCATAGTGAGAAAAGGGAGAGAGGCAGGATCAAATGATGTTGGGTCTTCCTCACTTGGTGAGAAGATTGGCAGGTTTTAATTCCAACAGGAAACTCTCAGAAGAAGAGTTTCTAAGCAAAAGAGTGGCATGAATGATCAGGTTCATCCTTCTGACTGCTGCATGGGAAATGACTTTGACATTATCGTGGCTGGCTAGAGGGAGGGAGGAGTGTAGATGGTGATACGTGGTCAAATTGGAATTCATCTTGGTGCTATAGCTGAAAGGGTTTGCATGTGGATGAGATGTTATGGGTTAAAAAAAAGCCAATGATACTTATATATTTGGCCCGAAAACCTAAGTGGATAGAGGTGTTATTTGATGAAATGAAGAAAACTAGGGAATACTAAGTTGACTATATATAGGAAAAACAGAAACTGTGTGTGTGTGTGTGTGTGTGTGTGTGTGTGTGTGTGTGTGTGCTTTTATCATAGTACCTGACATGGTCAATGTATTAAATACCAATTTTTAATATAAATATGCTAATATATGTCAGTAGCCCCTATTCTAATGTGAGAGGATACTTATTTTGAAGGTTTTTGAGGGAACCAATAAATACATAAAACCCCACTTCTCCTAAATTTGAAATCAGCCATGAAATAAATCCAGGAATCAGTCATAGGAAGATCTAAATATCACTTTTGTGATTGCTAATGCTGACTAGATCTTAGAATTGTACACCCTCAGCTAAGTAGCCTTGCTAATAATACTAGGCCTCACCTCCCTCTCTGCAATAGGCAGCTTTGAACAAAAGCATGCCTACTCTGTAAGGAAGTCCCTAAACCTATAAGGGAGGGTACAGTCCAATACACGCTTTCTGAGAAAGAATCTGGAAGGCCTAAGCCACACATGCATAGATTTTTCTCCCAAATCCATTATTAGTTGGTTAAGGCTGTGGCATTCTCCTGAGGAGGGAGTAAGGTGACAGGTCCTCAATCCTGGGATGTTACTTATATAGAAACATAAAGAAAAGGGAAAGGAGTTTCTTCATACAACAAATACAGATGAGTAAATGTTCGAAATGTCTGTAAAGACAAGGGTATCCACTGTCACCACTTCTATTCAATATAGTATCAGAAGTCCTAGCCAGAGCAATCAGCCAAGAGAAAGATATAAACGGCCTACTGGTCAGGAAAGGGAAAGTCAAACTATCCCTGTTTGCTGATGATATGATCTTGTATCTAGAAAACCCTAAAGACTCCCACTAGAATTGATAAATAAATTAAGCAAAGTATCAGGTTACAAAACCGATGGACACAAATCAGTAGTATTTCTATATTCCAATAACACTCAAGCGCAGACTCAAATCGAGGACTCAATGCCATTTATAATAGTTACCAAGAAAATAAAATACCTAGGAATATATTTAACCAAGGAGGTGATAGATCTCTACAAGGAGAACTACAAAACACTGATGAAAGAAATCATAAATGACATAAACAATGGAAAAATATCCCATGCCCATGGACTGGTAGGATCAACATCATTAAAATGCCCATCCTGCCCAAAGTAATTTACAGATACAATGCACTTTCCATCAAAATACCAACATCATATTTCACAGATGTAGAAAAAAATAATTGTACAGAAAAAAAGTAGGAAAAAATCTTACAGACACTGGCGTAGGCAAAGAATTTATTACCAAGACTCCAAAGGCAAACAGAGAAAAAACAAAAATAAATAAATAAATATGACTTAATTAAATTAAAAACCTTCTGCACAGCTTTTTAACCAACAGAATAAAAAGACAATCTACATGGGAGAAAGTATTTGCAAGCTATACATCTCACAAAAGGTTGATACCCAGCATCTACAAAGAACTCAAACAAATCAGCTAGAAAAAAACAACCCCATCAAAAAGTGGGCAAAAGACATGAACAGAAGTTTTTCAAAAAAAGACAAATGGCCAATAAAAATATAAAAAAATGTTCAACATCACTAATCATCAGGGAAATGAAAATTAAAACCACAATGAGATACCACCATACTCCTATCAGAATAGCCATTATTAAAAAGATAAAAAATAATAGATGCTGGTGTGGATGCAGAAAGAAAGGAACACTTATACACTGTTGGTGAGAAACTGCAAATTAGTACAACCTCTATGGACAACAGTACGGAGAGTCCTCCGAGACAGAAAAATGACGTTCCCATGTGATCCCGCAATCCCACTGCTAGGTATCTACCCAAAGGAAGAGACATCATTTTATCAAAAAGACACCTGCACCAGAGTGTTTATCACAGCACAATTCACAATTGCAAAGGTGTGGAATCAACCTAAGTGTCCATCAGCTAATGAACAGATAAAGAAAATGTGGTATATAAGTACCACAGAATACCACTCAGCCATAAAAAGGAATGAAATAATGTCTTTTACAGAAATTTGCATGGAACCGGAAACCATTACCCTAAGTATCTCAGGAATGGAAAAACAAACAACACATGCTCTCACTCTTAAGCCAGAGCTAAACAATGGCCACACCTGGGCACAAAGAGATGCAAAGGACTTTGGAAACCAAGAAGGGGGAAGGGTGGGAGAGTTTGAGGGGTAAAAATGTTCCTTTCAGGTACAATGAACACTATTCTTATGACAGGTACACTAAAAACCCTGACTTCAGCATTATACAATGTATCCATGTAACAAAAACACTTGTACCCCCTTAATATTTTGAAATAAAAAGAAAAGAAATGTCTGTAAGCACCTATACAGGATACAGTGAGCACCCAAGGAGGGAATTTTCAATGGATGAATGTCATTTCAAAGACAAGAACGTATAATAAAGGGCCTTTTCCTTGGCACCTTCCAACCTAGCTCTTGGAACTCAGGAACAGGTTGAAGCAAAACAGAGATTTTACCTTTAATAGACAGTAAAAGAAGAAGGGAAAAAAAATAAGAAGGGAAAAAATGTCTCGTCCATTTGTTGGATTTGAAATGAAATCTTGTTTTCCCATTTTCCAATCTCCTATTATGTAGGTGGCTCACACCCAGAGGGAAAAAATGTCACATTTCCTGGAGCTGCAAACTGCCAGCTAACATTCCATCACTGCCATCACATCTCCCATGCTCCTGATGATTCACTGACAGGACTGATAACTCCATCTGAGGACTCTGGTCCTCGGGCCTTTTATCTTATTCTTTCTTAACTGACCATTTTCCCTGAGGGATTAAATAGTAAAACTACTGAAAAAGAGTCCACATAAAGGAAAGAGATACGCTGCACAAAATGCTTTTGTTCTTGGCCACCAGGCTAGCTGAAAGCTCCGTGTTTCCCTTTAACTTTAGCTTTAATCAGTTGACTGAAACAGCATTGCTCTCAGATTTTTCCCTAAGCTTTCTGGGCTCTGCTCTGAATTGCAGAGAACTACATTTCCCAGATTCCCTCCCTAATACAGGTTTTTTCCCCTGCAAGGCATGGGCAGAAAACTGAATAGTAGGAAACAAAGGGAAATCCTGGCAGCTACTAGACCCCTCCAGTGTCTGTTCCCACTGGACCTATTCCTTCTGCAGTCCCAGACCCTGACTGGCAGTCCCCGACAGTATTCTCCAGATTAACTCTAAAAACACCCCTGCTCCCTCTCATTATCCCCCTAAATCTAGGAATGATAGCAGCTTCCAGTGACTGCTAATTTCTTGGATGGTTTACCATCTGCTGTTTAGCTTCTCAGCTTTTTCATCTCCTATGTAAACAATTCCCTATTAAATTCCTTCTGTTGAAATACCTGGGTTGTCTTCTTGTTTATTGATAGGAGCATATCTGATAGAGCCAATCTGATAGAGCCAAGTGTACTTTTGCTTGTGTGTTTGTTTATATTCATAATACCAGGGACTGGCAAACTAGGGACCTTGGGCCTGCTGCCCATTTTTGTAAATAATTTTCTTGGAACACAGCCATGTGCATTCATTTAAGATTATGTAGTTGGTTCTGTGCTACAACAACAGAGTTGAGTTGTTGCAACAGAAACTTTATGGCCCACAAAATCTAAAATATTTACTAGCTGCTGGCCTTCTACAGAGTACATTTGCTGCCTCCTGCACTAAATAAAACAAGGCCTCCTATCCAGAGGCCCTGTTAGTTTCAGTGATCATTACATTCTAGACTAGCACTGCCCAATAGAATACAGTATGATCTAACATGTAATCTTACATTTTCCAGTAGTCACATCAAAAAAACACAAAAAAATAAAAAGGGACAGGTGCAAGTAAATATTAAATAATATTAAATATTAAGTAAATATAAAGTAAATAGAATACATTGAAGCCAATGTATTCTATAATCCCTTCAATGTTACCAGTATTAAAAATTATTGAGATTTTTTTGTACTATATCTTCAAACCCAGTATGTATTTTACACTTACAGTACATCTAATTTTGGAAGTTAAATTTTCATTACAAATACTTGACTTATATGTAGATTTCATAAAATTTGCAGTTGAAAAATTAGATTCACACTACATACCTATCAGAATTGATGAAACAAAAAACAGTGACAATACTAAATGCTGGTGAGGATGCAAAGAAACTGGTTCATTCATACATTACTGATGCAAATGCAAAGTAGTACAGCCACTCTGAAAACAGTGTGGCAGTTTCTTATAAAGCCAAACATGCAGCTATCATATGATGCAGCAACTGCACTCTTGGGCATTAATCCTGGTTAAATACAAATGCAGTTCACGCAAAAACCTGTACACAAGCGTTTATTGTAGTTTTAGTGGCAATAGCCCTGAACCAGATAAAACACAGATATTGTTCAACAGATGAATGGTTAAACAACTGTGGTCCAGACATACCATGGAAAATTACTCAGCAGTAAAGAAGAACAAATTAATGATACATATAATAATATAGATAAATTTAAAATGCATTGAGTGAAAGAAACCAGGCTCAAAAAAATATCTACTATATGATTCCATTTGTATAAATTCCTGAAATGATAAAATTATAGAAACGGAGAACAGATTGGTGGTTGCTAGGAGTCAGCGATGGGGGATGCGGGTATGACTATGAAAGGGCACATGACGGATCCTTGTGGTGATGAAAATGCCTGGATCTCACTACTTCAGTGTCAATATCATGGTAGTGACACTGCTCTATGGTTTTGCAAGATATAAACAGTAGAGAAAATGGGCAAAAGATACATGAAATCTCTCCGTATTATTTCTTATAATTGCATGTTGAATCTATAAGAGAGTTTAATTTTTTAAAGCAGATTTGTATCACCAATTTTCTCCAGTAACTGGAAGTTTTCTAGTAACTGAACCAAATAACAGTTTCTTTAAACCTAAATTGAACTTAAATAAAACTAGAAATACAATCCTTAGTCACCCTCGTCACACAGAAAGTGCTCAATAGCCACATGTGGCTAGTGGCTACAGCACTGGATGGAGCAGCTTTCAGTCCTTTTTTAGAGCCAGAATGGCTAAAAATATAGCCAAATTTGAGCCATTAGACAAGAAAATGGCTACACAAAACTACTCCCAGAGAGCACACTTCCTACAAAGAAACACATTTCTACTCTAAAAACTCTGCAGTTCCAAAAGTGGTAATGAAGCCTCCATGGTATTAAGAACTAACCAGTTGTGACAAACTGCTTATAGAGATGCATTGTTCTCTAGACAGTTCCTCAGCCAATTAACATGATGCTGTCTCCTGGATAAAATATACATTTCCTCCTTAAACTGTCTTCTTTTTTTAAAAAAAAAGGAATGAATAAAATAAATAAAAGTGAATAATTTTAGATTACAGCTTTTCCCACCAACCTCTACTTCTGCATGAACAATGGAGTTTAGTATGACAATGAGCAGTGATGGCACCAGTTCACCGTAGAGAAAGCCCCTGTCTTTGACAAGTTGACAAATCAAACTGGAAGTCAGGCAGACAACCCAAGGCAAAGGGAAGGAGTGCTCGCAGCTCCTCCCGAGCACAGAAGGGTCACCGTAGGCAGGTAGGGATACTTTCTGCCAGTGGCGCTCTGGGGAAGGCTGTGCAGGGTTCCGGGGGTTCTGCTCCCTGCCGTGACTGCTGTGATTGGCTTCTCAGTGAGATAACGGGGCCCCTGGCATAGTTTGCTGTGCTACTTTACATGTATCCTCCCACCGGTAGGGCTTGGGTGAGCTATGCTTTTTTTAAACGGAGAACAATTGGATCAGGTTGGGAGAAAACAAACAGGAACGATTTTCTAAGGGAGTACAGCAGGTTAGCGGGGTTGGAAAGAAGTCAACAGCCTCTCTGTCTAGCATTCAAGGACTCCGCCATCCGGGCCTTTCTGCCTCTGGGCTTTATGTGCCACCATGCTACACTCACACCGGTCCACTCAATTCCCTCAGAACACAGCCCGGATTGCCCTTGTACCTTCGTTTCTGCTACTCCCTCTGCCTAGAATGACACTTCTTTCATTTATTTTTATTAGGGTCTCATTCCTCCTTTATCGTCCAGTTAAAACCATACTGCCTGAAAATCCAACCCAGCTGTAAGTGACTTTGCCTGCTGCTGGATCGCCCCGGCTGGTAACAACAGCTCCCATTCACTGGGCAACTATATGTTTCTGTGCTTGGCATTTTCATGCTCCCTAACTTAAGCCTGACAAACCTTGGGCAGGAATCATTATCCCTATTTACAGACAAGTAAACTGAGGATCAGAGCTGCTTTTAAAGGTCACACAGAGGGTAACCATCAGAGCCAGTATTCAAACTATTTTTTTTTCTGTCTCCAAAACCTGTGCTTTTATCCCCGCACTATTGCATTAACTCAGGGCATAGTCATGTAATCAAATCATATTTACAGAGATCTGATAAATGCCAGGCACTGAGCTAGGCTCTAAGGACATAATAGATAATAAATTACAGGTGCTCACAATAAAATCCCATAAGTGCATTTGGAATGTACAGAGAATTACAAGGTTTCACAAAGATGTAACACTTACAGTTGATTTGCAACGTACCAGGTGGGAAGGGCCTGGACAAAGGCACGGGGTAGAGATGTGGGAATGTGCTACGATAAATTCTAGACAGAAACAAACACATGTGCAAAGGCAAAGAATTATAAAAGTCTACAGAGTGTGCAGAATAGTACAGCAGCATGCTAGAAACACAGTCAAGGACAGGTTATAAGGGTTTGCTTTGTCACATGCAGAAGCTGGAAGTTATTCAGTGCTGAGAGCCATAAAAGGATTTTTAAGCAGACAATGATCACACCACATAGCACCTCTTTCATTTATTCAAGTGCATACTGAGTACCAAGCATTGTATTGAGACTGCAGATACAAATAAGAGTTTTCAGTAGAACGACTGAGAGAGTCAAATAAACTAACAATTACAGAAAAACTCTGTAACTCATAGCAGGGTTTTAGGGAACACCGAAGATGCAACCCTGGTTAGGATAAAGGCAGGTGGAGGGTGTAAGGAGCTGGCAGGTGTCCCCGGAGGAGATGTCACACAGAGGGTACATGGAGGATGCACTAGAAGGAGTGAGGACTTCGCAACCATGAAGAGAATGTATTTGAAAAGTATTCCTTAAAAATGAATAAAATATTCAGTGACTTACTGGAACAGGGGACGGAGACAAGGAAGAAGTAGAGAGAAGAACTGGGCTTAATGATTCGATTAGTTAGGTAATAGTGGTCAATATTATGTCATCTCACTTACAAAATAATACATGTTTGAGCTTATGGAAATAATGAATCCTATTGTCTTTGCTTTCTTGCTCCATGTATGTCTTGTGTTATGCAAATCGAATTCCCTGCAAATTTGTAACCTGCACTTATAAATGTACAGTGGAGTTTCCAGAAGCTATATTTTCTTTGATAACAATATCAAACAAATTATGAGAGTGAATGAAAAAGGTGCTGGTGAATCCTTCCGTTTTTCCAGAATTTTCCAAGGTTTAGGATATAGATATGTACATTTCCAGAGATTATCTCAGTTTTTTTCTCAGTACTTCTGTGCTCTTACTAGGTTTCTTTGCTAACATCTTTGTAATCTCATTACCAACAAATAAATCGTTATTTTGCAATCTTAAAAATTTTCTTATGCCTACATGAAATTATAACTTGTAACATTATTTTGCAATATATTTTTAATTGAAATCTGTTCTAAAGTTTAAAATCGTATCTATAATTTATTTTTGAATTTAATATTTCATTATAAAATAAAAAAATTTATTTACACTATATTTTCCTTATATTTAAGGATAGATTATTGGTTTAAAAAAAAAAAAAAAAGAATTGAAGACTCGCTTTCTCAACACATAGCAAAAGCAATGTAGGTCTAAAGGTGCCAAAAAAAGACCAGAGCTCTTGACTCGGAAAAAAGAAGGATCCACTCCAAAGAAACTTTAAAGAAAAATAAGACAAAAGGTGCCTTTCCCTTAGCCTCACAGATGCTAATAATTTCTTTTATTATGTCTTATATAAAAGAACCTTTGGAAATAGTATAATGGTGCAAACTAATTTTGAAACTGATTTCTCAGAATTTAAGTAAAAAGAAATTGCATATTCTTTTTTGATGAGATCTTGAAAAGTTACAAATGCTTTTGTACAACTTTTCAAACTAGAATTGAAAAATTCATGGAAGCGTCTTACTGGATAAGGCATCACGTGGCATTGACTGGAGAAGGACTCACAATACCTGCGGGATTAATGAAGCCTGCATGAGAGAGGACAGGGGATGTCCTGACATTCCTGACACCAAAGAATGCAAGTCAGGAGTCTGTGCTTCAGCTACATTCTCACTTTGGCTTGAAAGTCTGTTTCATACATCTTCATTTGCCATTTCCAACCCAAATACTGCCCCTGACACTGAGCAGATGATACTGGTTCCTACCATGATTCCATGAAAACCAGGTCACCAGACCTGCACTCCCATGCTCTGGCTCCTTTCCCTCTCACTGGAGCCAAGTTCTCCTCCCCTCGTCCTGCCTGATAATGGTCCCTTCCCTCCTCCTCTCTCAAAGGGTATATGTCTCTTTCTCAATCTCTTTGCAAAATTGGTTCTACCTCCCCCCAAATTAAGTTTTCCCTAGAAAGTTTTCCCTAGAAAGAAGCCCCTTCTTCCAACTCCAGTTCCACCTCAAATTACTATCCTGTTTTTGTTGTTGTTTTCCTTCTGGTGAAGAATAGTGGATACAATCCTACAATCTTAAAAAAAGAAAACTCTAAAAATAAAAAAAAAACAAATATTTTGCAACTCATTTGAGGGCAAAATCTGATCTACTTTGGCAGCTAAACCTCATAGAAACTGACACTTGGAGTGAATATTCTCATATTCTGCAGTGGAAATTTCACTATGATTGATTACAGTGCACTGGGGGTGCTCTTTAATATACAGCATATATGCACCGTATTACATTTGTAAAACAGCAAAGCATCTGTATTTTGAAAAGGATTTGGCCCCAGGGGATTTGGGACAAAGAATTATAAACCTGCACTCTCTTTCATATCAATTTCAGTAGTTAAGAGCACTTGCAAAAGTATTTACACTCTACGCTTGATTAACACAGAGGCTGATATGAAACACCAGTGGTTTCCTACTTAAGAAGTTCATCTACAGAACTGTGGTCTAAATCACAGTGCAGTACTACAATAATATGCACTAACAGTTAATACTCTTTATATACCACTTAATATTCCCAAAATGTGCATCCTGGTCCATATATGGAAAGTTGTCCTAAGGAAATAAACCTTGATAATTCCCGTGATAATTAAACAACAGTTAGAATGAGAAATAACTATCACCTGCCTCTCCCCATGCTAGGAGCTTTGTAGAGCAGACTTCACAGAAAGGCATGTGGGGTGGTGATGGGTTCCACAGTCAGATGTCAATGTTTGTCCAACTTACTATGGAGGTGAGTGAAAATATACACACCACTATTCAAAGTCACAGCCCTCTAAAGGATGCAGTTTGACAGAAACAGCGACAGATGACATTTGTCAGAAATATCTCCCACAATTCACTTTTATTATTCGTTAGGTTAGGAAAGCTCTCAAGGGTCTCTTTTACCTGATTATTCATCCACAAACCTCCATCAGTCTTTGGGAGTGAAACAGCAGAGGAAGTGAGGTTGCAGGCTCTGAAGTCAGGCTGGTTGGGCTGGAATCCTCGTATGTGACCCTCCAGCGTGACTTAACTCCTCTGAGCCTCCTCTTCTTCATATATGAAATTATTACACCTCAAAGTGTTCTTTCTTGTAAGGATGAAATGTGCTTTTTTCCATGTGAAGCATTTAGCACAGTGTCTAACACTCAGTAGTAAGCATTCAACAAATGTTAGCATAGCAAGATAGGAACATTCAGACTCTTTTATTATGCAAATTTAATTATTCTGTTTTTACCATTCTCTTCTGCACTAGAAGAAAGGAACCCAAATATTTCCATTTCTTTTCAATGCCTGGGAGGTTTTATTCATTAAACCCTCCCTCCTGTTAAGGAAAGGGAAACTGACTTCTATGTGCCGCCGGTTCCATTTCTGAAATTTGTAGGACATCAAAGTCTACTTTTGAAAGACAGAAAGAGTTGTGTTTAGAGAAGAGATAAAAAGTCAGAAAAGCAGGTGGTAAGAAGGAGTTTCCCAAGTTTAGAAAGAGGCTCTTTAAAGTGAGGGATGATGGTGGAAGAGATGGCTTTGGTTCCAGAATATAGCAGTGCTGCACCCAGGGAGGCAGATATCATCTTCAAAGAGTGAAAGAGGGTATCTCAAGGCAGAATGAAATTCACATGGAGTTTCACATGAAATGTGAATATGGCATGTCAAGGGAGATGGGCCCAGAAGCCTCGAGGTGCCCCTCCTCACCAATGATGTTCAGTTCTATCCATGCCACTGAGGCTGCAGAAAGCTGCTGAGACAACGGATGTCTCAGCAATAACCTCTGTGGACACATAAGTAATTATTAGAAAGGCCCCAGTACTGTGGCTCAACTGCAGTAGGCAGAGCCCCCAAGGCTAACCAGGTTGAATTTCTCAACAGTCCACCAGAGTAAGTCAGAGTCAAAAACTAATGTTGACTTCTCTGGGTGTGGTGGTTCATGCCTGTAATCCCACAGCTTTGGGAGGCTAAGGCGGGAGGATAGCTTGAGGCCAGTAGTTAGACACCAGCCTGGGCAACATAGCAAGACCCCATCTCTGCAAAAAATAAAAAAAATTAGCTGGGCACAATGGCGCATGCCTCTTGTCTTAGCTACTGGGGAGGCTGAAGTGAGAGAATCTCTAGAGCCTGGGAAGTCCAGGCTGCAGTGAGCTACACTAGTGCTACTGCACTCCAGCCTGGGTAACAGAGCAAGAGACCCTGTCTCAATAACATAACATATAACATAACATAATATGACATAACATAATAAAATAAAATAAAACAAATAAAATAATATTGACTCATAGAAATACATAAAGGCCATATTTCTTGGATTTCTGGCGCTTAGAATAAGACTCGTGTCTTCAACATTAGTTATCGTCATTATTGTTATTCTACGCTACCACTTGCGATGGGCTCTGGGTATGCAAGAGTAAGAAGAGATATGGCCATTGCTCCCAGGAATCTATAGTTTAATAAAGGATACAGATACTTTAAAAGCAATTTTACTAAGTGGTGACAAGCGTTATGATGCAGGGACTGTGAGACTGAAGGTGCGCAGAAAGCAAGAGGGGCAGCGACTTGCGAGGGCGAATGAGGGAGGCAGAGGTCTGAGAGGGGAGGGACAATCCTGGAGTGAACACCGGAGCCGTTCATGGGTGAGACAAGGCAGCTGTTTGTCAGGACCATAAAGAACAGGCCAGCCCCCGACAGGCCAACGCTGAGCAGCCCGGATCTGGGGCTCCTAAGACAGGTACTTAAACTTTAATGGACCAAATAAAAGTACTCCCTGGTTGATAAAACTTGAAAGCTCTAAGCTGAGGGAATGGCTGTGAGTAAACAGACACGAGTCCGAGCCGCCGTGCAAAAGCAGCGGAAAACAGTCGATCCTGGCCTGCAGGGGGAAAAAAATGAGTCTGAAGCCACGAGCCCAGCTCTAAGCATACACAGCAGCATCCAGGAAAGCACCCCCATCGCACACATGCCCAAGCACCGGACCTTTCACAGCACATTTATTCTGCAAACATTAGTTACAGCCTCGCTGCACTGTGCTGGTGGCAGCCAGACCGCATGAGCAGTCGCAGAGACACATGAATGCTGAGCACCAGGCTTAGACCCCATCTCCGCCATGCCCTCGCTACACACCATCCTGGGTGTGTTGCTAGAGACTTTGATCTTCATTTTTCCCACTAGGAAAACGGACAGAAATTTATTTATTTATTTATTTATTTGGTCAAAGCTCTGTTGGTGACAGAGACCCAACCAACTAGCACAAAAGCAAAAGAGGATGACATGAAGGATCAGCATGATGACACAGAACCTGCTGGTAGGACGTGCAGTCAGGTCTCCCAAGGGAACAGAAGCGGAAACCAGAACGCTGCAGAAAGCCATCGCTCTCTCGTTGCCTGTGTCTCTCTGCCTCCGCTTCACACCTGCCTCCACATCCTCTGCTTTCCCAGCAGGAAGGTGATGGATTGTGGCTCCCCGTAAACCCCAGGTTGACATTTCATTAGTTACTAGCGGAGACTGACTCCTTTCTGTGACTCTTAATTCCTACCTCCTAGGAGCTCACCTGGTTGGCCCAGTTCTGCCCCAGAGGAGGCAGGTCACATACACCAGCCTGGCTCCTAGAACCCTCCTGGAGGCAGGGCAGAGGGTGGGGAATGGGGTATGGGCCTTAAAGAACAGTCTGGGGGTTGACAGGTACCCCAAAAGAGAATTCTCTATAGTGAAATATCCCAAAAACTTGTGTTCAGGATTCATTTGCTACATGTAGAGCAGCTGGCACAATATATTATAACCTCTGTACACTCACAAAGAATTAAATAAATGCTCATTTCATCCAGATTTATTCTAACCAGCTAAAATGAATCCATCTGAGTAAGCGTAGAGTTTGATGCATGAATTCCTCACCACATAGCCATCTCTCAGGTAAGTCTATACCCAGGTAGTTTATATCCAGTCACTATATTTGGAAAAAAATAAAGTTAGCTTTACTCTTTAAAAAAATTTATTTTTGAGAGAGTATGAGACAGGTCCAGGTTTCAAAATTCCCTATGAAGTTCCTTAAATGTGCAAATAAAAGCAGAAAGATCACCATGCATCGTAAGTGCAGGGAGCACACCGGGAAACCTGAGCTGCTGGCATGCGATGCTAGAAAGCTGTGGTTATCCTACACCTGTCAAACGTCACTGAAAGGACCTTGAGTTTGGTTCTCCAGTGTTCAGTAATTGCCTGAATGCCACACGAGCACTGAACTTGCTGAACGACTAGATACACTCTGAATAACAAGTTGTATTTGGGCAGAGAAAGAATTGAATGTGCATTCTTTTCTATTAACCTATTAAACTTCATTTCAAGAGTTAAACCAAGCCATCAAGTCCTAGAAAGACACAGTTTGATTTACCTGAATGGATGCCCCTTTCCATACATCCCCCTCAAAAGACCTTGTTACCAAAAACGATCAAGTTCAGGGTTCTACCTTTACGAGGTTACATAACCACCTTTTGCATCTAGAGCTAGCAATTAGGTGATCTTGTTGCTAAAGTGGAAGACTATATATTTAAAGTGGTCTGATTCTCTAACCTCTGGAACACCCTAGGATGATGTCTTCTTTTAGAAAAAGTAGTTCTATAAACTACTTTCCACCAAACTAGTTCCACCAATATCAGCACTGAACCTCTAGGGTATAGTTACGATTGAATTGTAGAGTACATTTCTAAAAAATACAATTTTCCAAAATGATTGATTGTTATGAAGTCTACGCAGTTCGTGTCATCTATCACTTCCCCTGACTGAAGGTGGGGTTTTTAGTGAATTTTTTGTGAACAGGATTGCTCGTGCTAAATTTAACCCATTACTTAATGAGTGTCCTTATCCCAGGTATTTTTCTAGGTGCTCTATGAAGATACACGGGTGACCAAAGCATGGTTTCTTCTTTTGAAGAATTTATAACCTAGTCAAAATAAAAAGATGCGATCCTTTCCATAAACAACAGTGGGCTCAGCTAATGGCTGAAGACAGTAGTGATTAAACAAAAGAATCCCGATAGGAATTCAGAAGTGGAAGAGATGGAACAGGTTCTAGTGCTCATAGGAGGCTTTATGCAACAGGCATGGGTCTAGCTGGGGCTCAAAGGATAGACGGGATTCAAATCACTGGAGAAGAGCATGGGGTGCCACACAAGCAAACACAGGTGGGGTCTGCAAACACACCTGCAGGAGACGCTGCACCACAGCCGGAGAGGAAGAAGTTTTCAGCCAGAGCCGACTCTGTCCCCCGGAAACATTTGGTGATGTCTGGGGACATTTTTGATTGCTACAGATGGAGATGGGGTGCTACTGGCATCTAGTGGGTACAGGTCAGAGATGCTGCTAAATGTCTGACAACACACAGACCAGCCCCCAACAACAAAGAATTATCTAGCCCCGAACGTCCAAAGTGCTAAGGTTGAGAAACCCTCTTATAAGAAGAGCTTATAAAAGGATTTAAAATAGCTCACTGAAGTTGCTTTCTTTATGCCAACTGAGAGAGATAAAAGGGGGAGAGGGGGCTATTTAGGAAACAAATGATATATAAAGCTTTAGAGGGAAAGCCTTCCTACAGAGGGGCTCAAGTGCAGACTGGCTGGATTAAGGTCACAGGTTTGAGCCATTGAATTGTCAAAATCTCTTATTTCAAAGCAAAATGATCTAACCCCAGCCCTGGGAAGTCTTATACTTCCTACTATGGGTCTCAAGGGTAACCAGGTCAGAGAATGTAAATAGTTCAGAATCACTATTAGGAAGATGAATCAAAGTACGAATTCTACTAATGAAAGGCTAATAAGATCACCTTGATGATAATGTTAATCATGATAATGATAAAAATTATGATGTTAATTACTTCCTGAGAGGCTTTTCCTTGACACTCTTCATCACTTTCAAGCCACTTTGCTATATTTTTTTCATAACATTTGCCCACTTACAACTACCTGAAATTAGATAGATAGATGGATAACTATTCCAATTCTTACTGAATGGCCGGCCCACGAGAATGCCAGCTCCATGAGGGCAGGAACTTTGTGTCATCCATTACCTGCTGTATTCTTGGATCTAGAGACTGCCCCAACTGGGCTTTGAAAAATAGACATTCATTAAATATTTACTGAACAAATAAATGATGATCACATTTGTATAGTGTACACTATTACAAAACATTTCAGTCCCTTTACTGGAGAAATAACATGTGTTAGCATTGTGGTGGAGGCCATGGTGAGAGAGACAGATGTGAGCCTGCCCCCTGCACACCCGGCAGGCCAACTGAGAGTGGCAGGCAGTGGAAATAATAATTGTAACTGGGTGTGACAGCCTTGCAGTACACAATGTTGAGGGTAAGAGGGGAAAGCACAGCAGAGTCATGACAATGTCAGGGGAGATAGATATTACTGCTATCTCAATTTTATTGGTGAGAAAACAGCAGGTCCTAGAACTTAGCAGAACTGTTCCAAGTCATCTAGTTGAGAGGTGATGAGATTCTTGTAAGCACATACTGACTGCTTAATCAAGAAGACTAACTCAGCGTGACTATTTTGCAGTACACACAGAACTGAAGCCCAGTCTTCACTCTGCCAATATCTGGTTTCTTCCACTCCTGCTGGCTGTGAGGGCTTCTGCGCATGACTCTGTGTCTGATCGTAATGGATTACACACCTCCTCAAATCAAAATGAATTGAAGGTGTCTACACAGTGAGATGAGTTTTTGTCAGGGGTAAGCCAGCCCTGCACAGTTACAAGTCCTCAAGTTGAGGTGTAGAAAGGATGGGAGGCATGAGGGGCAAGGGAGAAAGGGAAGTCACCCAAATGTATTCAGAATTCAATAACAGAATTGGGCTTGGGAAATAGGTCTGCCCTCCCACTTTGAAATGACTAAGTAATACTTTCAGAACCCATTTGAATCCAGGACACATTTCCAGATTTTCTGGTAAAGGTATTATTAATATTTATTATTTTATGCTGCAGCTATAGCTGCATGTATTTCTTCAGAAAATGTTTACTAAATATCAATTGTATGCCATACATGGAGCTGACCCACCAGGGGACATTTGGAAATGTCTGGAGACATTCTTGATTGACATGAATTGAGGGAGGAGGATTTTGTGGCATCTAGTGGCTAGAGACCAGATGTACTGCAAACATGCTAAGAGGCATGACACAGCTTCCCACCAGAAAGAATTATCTGGTTCAAAGAGTCGATGGTACTGAGATCGAGAAACACTGCTGTAGGCCTAACGATCAAAAAGGATTCCTTCCCTCAAGGACTCAAGGCAAGCAAATAATGACAATGGAGCACAATAAGTGCCATGGTGGACAATGTCTAAGATGCCTTACTAGCACTAGGTAAGAGCATCACCAGAGGCCAACTACGGTTCCCCAATCTTACTCTGTGACACTCAATATCAATCTTACATCGTAATTAATCTGTGTTTTAAATGTTGGTGCCAGATATCACATAGCCCCAAAGAGTTTGCGAATTTACTCCCAATGATTTTTAATTTATTCTGTTCCTTTCTGTCTGCAGAACAAAAGAGCCCCACGTGGCAAATTAGTTTAAAGACTGTCAAAGCATTTCTATGTCAACCTTTACAGAACAGACCAAGCTGATGTTTCAAATAACAGAAATCGCACGGCAGTTTGTACATGTATGTAGAACAAAGGACTTCATTCAAAAATGAAAGAATGAAAATGAAACAGTTTAAAGTCACTTATATCTCCAGTGGTTAACAACAGGCGCAATTTATGAACTGGCATTATCTCCTTCATAGACAAGGATTTTTTTTATTATTATGCTCTCCACATTTATGTAAAAGAAAAATGCTCCATAAATTGTAATGTCCATGGAAATATAAAGGTTTCTATAAGATCAAGCACTTATAGAAAATAGGAGTCCCTATCTCTTTACATTGAATGGAAACACACACACACACACACACACACACACACACACACACACGAGAAATCAGCCACATCAAACAAAACAGTATAGTCAAATTTAATCTCATTCTGAGAGAACTTACTTCCACCTGGTTAACCAAAGAACTATGCAAAACTCTTTGGATTATCCATTAGGTCATAAATTCCATTTTCATAACAGCTAATGAGGAAATTTTACTGGCTGACATCTGAAGACACAATGTACCCTTAAGGCTGAATGATTTGTTTTATAGTTTCTCTTTAGGTCGAACTGATTTCCTTATTTTTTATTTAACTTTTCTCAAAAAAAGGACTCCTTAAATTAATTTGTTTCCACATGTTCAACTCACGGTGTGCCAGAGGACGTTCTCATTAAGATGCATTTCCACCCACTCCTCTATCATTAAACCATTTAACAACGCACTACAGGGCGTTGTAGAATTCAGAAAGGGCTTTTTGCTTTCTGTCGCAAATGGAAATTTTGGCCAGAGGGTATTTTCCTGATCCAGTCCAACCTACAATACAGTCTTTTTCTGATTATACAACACTTATTCAGGCCTTTGCTAGTAGAGAATAAATGAGATACGAAACCATTAGGTCTTATAGCCTTGACATCATATAAAATTTATCTACATAGCTGACTCTTCCAATTAATTAGTGCTGAAACCAAGCCAACTAATATCAATCATGCTCAGAAAAGAGGTCCACATATTATTCCATATTTCATGATGGTTATTTGTTTTATAGATATTAAAAGAACTAATGATAACATCAATTGACCTGGAATTAAAGTGGTAGTTAGATGATGCATAGTTAAATAAAAAGACTCTGGCCTAATGAATTCATCATACAGAGTTCTTTGCTCAAGTTTTCCATTGGCAACACGATCTCTATAGAAACATTACTATTGGTGTATGTCCTAATTTCTCCTTGTTTATGCCACCACCAAAATGGCAAAAGAGTGTCCCTGCAATTTGTACCTCACTGCACTGTAATCCTGCAACAGTTAATGGTCCAAGTATAGAATTCAAGGTCTGACCAGGCCACAAACTTCATTTATCTCTCACAGATGCAAATTTCACAAGTGATCTTCCATCAGCTTGTACTTTCTTCCCGAGTTGTTTATTCTCTGCTATAGAAATATATTAAACTAGGCACCTCTGGTCTTTTACACAGAGCTCCTGCCTTCATTTCTCCATTAGACAGTCATCTATCTCTGTTAGATGTTAATGCGATTCAAATCCACAGGAAACTTTTAATTGCTGAAATGCTTCATAGTATAATTTAAACATTCCTGTGATAATTAGTGTATATTTTAGCTGTCTAAATATTCTCTGGCATAATTTAAGCTGCCCACAAAGCCTCTCCCTTAAAGCAACAAATGTTTGATTTAACTATAGCTTCATTCACTACTGTCTATTTTTACAATATGAATATTTACTATCTTAGAACTGAGACAGCCTACTCATTTACATTCAGGAATGTGTATCTGAATCCAAATTTCCACTATTAGTCATAAGCAATGATGTGACATGGAATTTTTTTTAGTTACCCTAACAGATTTGAATGCAATACCTTCAAAACGAAGAGGACCATAAGATTAATTTGCTTGGTGTCTATGTAGCTAGAGAGTAAGTGTTTTGTACAACATTGATTTGAGCATTGAAAAAAATTTACATTTTTATCATAGAAAAATTCTCTTTAAATTTTTTAGATCCCAGTTTTGACATCACAGTTTCGTAGAGTGCAATGTTAGCACTGGTTCAAAAATATTCAAATCCCTGATAAGATGAGAAGTATTTTAAAACCGTATGGATATAGAGAATATCAAAGAATAGAAAATGCAAAATTTGCCCCTTGGTATGAGGGTATTTTCCATATGAAAACACTTTGGCAGATGTGTTATGTTCAACAAATATGAAATGAGATATACAATATTCAGTTAATTCAAATTTGTTGTAGTGTTAATCTGGGTTGAGGTAAATATTGAATTATTTAGCTATGTCTTGCTTATCTCTAAGAGGATTTAGGGAAGTAGGCCACATTTTCTCTTTCAGCATTGATAGTGGAGGGTGGATGGGCTCTATGGGAGGGATGTGTCCAACAAACCAGTAGAATGAATATTATGAAAGGAGTTCTTTAACCTCCAGCACACAAATTCCAGGCCATGTCACAGCCAAACGTACATGTTTCTCACACACCCTCTATAGTTATTAAAACAGCTCAGATGGGATTTCTGGTTGCACATGTTTTAAGTGAGTTCTGATTGCTTTATTATTTAAAGGTATGAAAATGGTTTTCTATTCAGCTTTTTGTTGGTTCAGATCACTCCTCTTAATGATTTGAAAAGATATAACATTCATTATTTACTGTAAATATGGTGTGTACATGTATATATGTATATATTCTACATATATGCACACATAAACATAAAATGTTAAATGAGTTCTCTCCTCACTCTGGTAATATCCAAAACTATGTGATTTATTCAAGGACTTATTATTTTTAATTTAATTTTAAGGCAGCCACAGAAATGAAATCTTTAGAAGATGAAACTTCACCTAATAATACAAAATGACTCTGCTATTTGAAATACACACAAAAGAATCTAGAAAAATAAGCTTTTCTTCCTCTTCTTTGTATAATTGAAAAGTCTAGATTTTAGGTTCATTTTTTTCTACAAGAAGCCAAATTAATTGGCTAACTTTAAATTCATGAAACTTGGCAACTGTGGAAGTAATTATGACATAGAGTAGCCAACAATATAGGTACACAATTACTTCTATTAAGATGTCTTAACTTCTTCCTACAGTAATGCTAACACATATTCAGTTTGATCTGCAGGTATTAAAACATCTCACAACTCCAATGATATGAAAAGTCACAAGGTGCCAGTCAAACAAAGTAAAGGATGGGCAGTTTCACTGATGGCAAAGCAAAGCTATTTCCCCAGGGAGAAAAGACAGCAGATGATATTTTCTGTATCATACCCTACATTTCTTTTCCTTAGGGAATGTAAACATAAAACAACCGACATGCTTTGGCAGATTTCAGAACCTTTCAACTCCCCCAGCTGACTTGTGCACAAACATTTGGTGGCTCAAGAAGAAAATGATTGGTAAAAGAAGTTGAGCACTGAAAATCACATTTTCATTTAAAAATCCTGACAACATTCCAGCTCTCCTGGTTTATAGTAAATAATGCTTTAAAGGGCTTGCAGAAGAGGGTCTCTTCTGAGATATAATACAGGTACGTAGTTCATTAGGATTTTCGGAGTAGTTACATTTATTTATTTAATAAGACTTTCTACTGTATAAAATTATTTTACAAAAAGTAAGAAAATTTATGAAATGTATTCATGTATGAATAAATGGTACCTTTATATGATATCCAACTTCAAAATAAATAGAATAATACAATGGTTTAACTATTACAGATATTTAGAATAGAAATGATCTAAGGAAGCTGAAATATATTTTGTAATAAAAATTCCATGAACTCATGAATATATTTCAAATTATTATAAAATCCTAACAAAATGAAGACCGCACATTGTTGAGAGTAAACCTTCACAAGGAAATGAGAAATTTTAGTCGAATATTTGGGTCCAATAAAATGTCCACATAGCTGGCTGGTTATTTCAAATGAATTTGAGATAATATCGACATCTCATGACATTTCTCCAAACACAAAAAGGCTGTCATTGTGATTTTCAACTAGATTTCCTCGATTTTTGGTGTAGGACCATAATTTTTGGAAAGACAAATTATCTGAGTTAGATAAGCACTTTCTTCTATAAGATAGCACGTTCTTCTGTACTTCACTGCCTTTTTAAAATCAAAGGAGGCATATTGAAGGATTTTAGTAACCTCCATGAACCTATAACTAAGAAGAAACTGTTTCTTTAAGAATAATGTGATTTATAGAATGAAGAGCTACAGTCACATAATGTCATGTGACCTTATTACTATGTTCTCTTGGAATGATGAGCTGTGTGTGTGTGTGTGTGTGTCCTAGAGCAGGCGAAGGAGGAGGAAGGTGGATAAAAGTCAGCAGCCCTGCCTATGAATGCATAAATACACACCATTTTCATTTTACAAAAGCCATCTTTGAATCTTCATCGTAATGACATTTTTTCTTTGACTGATGGCAAAAACAATTTCATACATAATTATCAATTAATATTTATTTTCTCAGAAACTTTGCACCTTTTCACAATCAAGACACTAAGGCAGAGTTGTAACTCTGCAACTTGATGCTCAGTTGCTTTCAGGAGGCAGTGGTAGGGGAGTGAAGAGCACTTCTTAGGCATCACAGGAAGAGGACAGACAGGTTAGGATCTTGTAAATAGAATTCATAAAATTTATATGATATTTCTAGCAGCAAGAAGTAATACAGTACGGGAAAAGTTAAAATGCTATAAAGTCAGACAAATGTCAGGTTTGGATCCTAGATCTACCACACTGCTTAACTATGGTCCTATTACTCCAATACTTTGTGACTCTTTCTCCCTTATCTATATAAGACAAAAACGATACTGTTTGCCTAAGAATTAGCTGTGTTGACTGATGAGCTGACAAATGCAAAGATAGGTTTAACACAAATAGGTACACAGTAGCTAAGTGCTCTTAAAGAGTCTTTCCAGGAGAAGAAGGTCATCTGGAGAAGATGTTTTAAAGAGATTCAAGTGCAAGTCAGAATCTTTCCAGCACTGCAAAGGCATGGGGACATTTCATCTAATGAGTGTGCATCTCAACAGCTAGCGGCCACACCTTACATTTCCTCGCTATTTCAAATGGGAGATTTTTGGTCACTGACTTCAAGTATTTCAGCAACTCTTCTATTGTTCTACCCCTCTTATCTCCATAATCCTCTCTCTAATTTTGGTCAAAAGCAGAAAAATTTAGTAACCTGCTTCTTCTCTCCCGCTGAAGAGTTAATTATGCCCTTTCTCATTCCTGGAATGTTCTTTTCACTTGCCTTAGCAAAACTTTCACTTCCTTTCAAAATTGTTCTAAAGGAGTACGATTCCAAGACAATCAAAATATGCCTCTAAGTATTGTATGGTAGACATTTTTTAAAAACCACCTGCGGGTCTTCCCATTCCACCAACACAGAAACACAGCATCTAGCTCAATTCCTCCCATGGGGCAGATCGCCATATAACTATATATGTTCACTGACATACAAATCATTAACAATAAATGAAGTGATCTCCCAGTGAAGTGTCTAACATTTGGAAAGTTCATGAGGTAACTGCAGTCAACTGGATAAAAGACTTGAGTTAGTACATGCAGGTTCAGTTTATTCAGATACTATATAGAGCACAGTGACTTCAGCAATTACTGACACCCTTGTTATTGGTTTTAGCTGCCCAATCACTAAAAAAATAGACATTAAGTATACAATTTTTCTAACTAAAACCTAGTTATGATATGAAAGGTATAAGAAAAATTGAGCATAAAAGGGAGAATTAATATGACACAAATATAATTTTTATAGTAATGGGCAGTGGAGAAAGAATTAAAGCATAAAAGATAAAAGAAAAAGAAATGGGAACAATGATATAAAATCAAACGTATATAAATTAAGACAGGAAACAGAAAATATACATGGTAGAGTGGTGTAGACAATGATATTTAACAAGTATTCGTGAAACTCTGTTGAGAATCCAATTTGTGTTAGATGTTATGGATGATGATAGAATACAAAGATTAAATGCAAGATGTGGTCCCTGTTTCCTAAGATCTTATTTAAAAAATGAGCAGGGAAAAAAGGCCCACACATGAAGAAAGCTTTCTTTAAAAAACTCGTAAGATATCAAAGGAGAAATTCAATTTTGTTAGCTGAGATAGAGCAGGTGCAAGGGAAATAGCAGAGGATTCGAAATCACCCAGGTCCTAGTCCCCAACTCTGTCATTGAAGGTTTTGTAATCTTGGGCAGCTCAGGTGACCCACTCTGGACCTCAGCTGTCTCTCCTGTAACATGAGGAGGTTTACTACACAATGTCAGTGGTCCTTAAGAGTATTCTAGGATTCTACTTTGCTGAGGAGGCATACTCCATACTCTGGATGTAAAAGATTCTTGAAAGAAATTGTGATGTGGAATTCAACGCAGAGGAGATGAATGGACTATTGACAAATCTTCAAAGAGTAATTTCAGGCAAAGCAAAAGTCGTGTACAAAACCCCAAAGCTAGAAACAAGAGAGTCAGGTGTCATACATGCTTGGCTGGAATTGGACTCAGGGAGAAATGTCAGTAATGAGACGGAAAAGAAGGTAGGGTCTTGGAAACCCACAGGTCAACTGAAGACAGGACAACAGCAGAAAATTATATAGGAATAAAATCATGAAGAGTATTTGAAGAGTAAGCAAAAAAAGTTTTTAAGGCAAAAGATAAAGGGTTGAACAAAAGAGAACAAAGAAAATGAAATCCAATTCAAAGTCGGAAAAGTAGAAAAACAGCTCTCGGGTTGATAAACAGGAGAGAAATGTAAGTGGTTGTGAGAAAATGAATGAGTAGGTGGGTTACAAAAAGTAGGTTGAAGCTACACGTAGATAAATGGTCAAAGATTGGAACATTATTTCTGAATCAGAGACTTTAGTACTGCATCAAAATGGGCATTTCACGGTCATTGAAACAGTCCCGAAAGTTTGGCTTCTGCAATCATTCTAGTTTCTACAGTCGAAGAATCTCCAAGCAGGATGAATATAGAAAAGGAAGTGAAATTGTTGTAGAATTTTGATGAAATTCTTTCTTCCTCCTAAGCTTAAAACCAATTAATTGGTCTAAAATCAGACTCCCAGAGGTACCAAATGCAATGCAATCCTAACAATAATTATCTTAGTTAACATTTATTAAACCCTTCCTTGCACCAGGAACCATACTGGGTTTTAAAGACATGCTCTCATTTAGCGCTTCCTATGAGAAGACAGAAAAAGGTGTCAGTGTCCAGAAATTCTGACTTTTATCATGCCTATCCAGTGCTCCCAGTATGCAAGACTATTAAAAAGTTAGGTGCTGAGGGCAAAGGATACTGTTCATCAGTCATTGCCACACCAGGGAAGCACAGAGAGAAGTATCATTATCACCTTAACACAGGAGGGTCCAAACGAATCCACAGCATTAAAAAGAAATCAGGGAAATGTAAAACATGAAAAAAAACTGCAGTGCATAAAAGTTAAATGAGGCAACATAATAGAACACCTGCTCTTAAAACCTTCAGCCTCTTGCTTTTATTCTATAATGTAAACATCATATTACTACGTGGATGAGGAACAGCTGAGGACACTTCAGTTCTCATGAGGAGTTAAACAAGGAAACATCACTCAAATTTATAATTAACCAGAGGGCTTCTGTTACAACTGTGAGAGACACCCTTTCAAAATGCAGTGGCTTATTGGTGAGGTTTCCTTCTAGTAACTAAAAATAAAAAAATAAAATTAAAATATTTGCAAAGGTATGCCTAGTAGTCCTCCAATTAATGATCAAAAATGCGTCTACTTTGGCATAATTTCACATTTTTATGTGAAGACTTATTTGATTGTAATTAGTACAGTCTACAGAACTTAATTAAGACTAATCATTCCTTAACACAATCAGAATCCCAAAAGAACAATATAAACAGATTTTTATTGGTATTAGTGATGCAAACTTGTAAAATATAGAGCCAATTAACCTCTAACAATGCTTCCAAAACATATAATAAAAATAAATTATGGGTGCATTACCAAACAGTTTCATGAGTACACTAAGAACATAATAACAGTGTTAATAATCAAACCCCCCGGGCTCAGTATTCCTTTTTAAATGCTAAAGATATTTATGCAATCACAATTAAGATGCATATTAAAATATGTGATTTCTTAATGAGATTAAGCATGAAAAGACTTCGAGACACTGTAGGTTCTATAATGTCAGCGCAGCTTCTCAGTTAAATTCTGAGTGACGGGAAATCTATAATTTTAAGCCACATAAAATTCAGTTATAGTCCCCTTAAATTTTGAACAGTTAGGCAAGTTTTCCTCAACCTAGAAAAAAACAAGGGGCGGGGCGGGGCAAGGGAAGAGGGACTTAGCCAACGTTGCTGCTTTGCAAATTTCAGAGCATAATAGCAACTGTACTTCTCTTTTGTACATTATATCCTAACTCTGTGTTTGCTCCTTAAGCCTCATGAAATGATTTAGCCCCCCTGGAGAGAAACTGGTAGCCAATATCTTCCGTTAGACATTCTTATTGCAATTTATGAAAAGGCAGTAAATGTAATTTGTCTTAACGTAGAACTGTCTAATGAAATTTCTCCATTTGGAATTGGAATCCACACTAAAATGCCTGGAATATTTCACACAATTAGATTTGGAACTCTAACGTCTCTCCATCCATTTCCAAAAAGTGCCAAATTGAACACGCTAGCACAGGATGGATTCTCTTGACTGAGCCTTAAAGCAAAACTTGAAAAATACAAATTGGCTTACAACTTCTACCGCACCAAAATTACTTTCCAGCTGGGCTTTAGTCAGGCATTAAGGGGGAGGTGCAATATTTGAAAAATGTAACCTAAACAGTATGTTCGTATTTCTTAAATATTGTGAGTTTCTCCTCACAATGTTGCAGATTCGTAGCAGCTTGCTGGTGAGACAGATGCCAAAATCGTATGCTAGGAGGGTAGAGAACAGACTTTCAGACTTAGGAAATTAACTAATCCCTTACCTGCTACCACAATTTTTCAAAATTTCCAGGGTGAGTTCAGTGAAGTTCATGTTGATGCACAAAAGGGATAAATCAAAATCACTACCATGCTTGAAAAAATAAAAGGTCTCTGACTTAAATCTGTCATTCTGCACAACTTTTATCCAGAACCTTCCTAGCTGTCCTTTTCTTCAATCAACACACAAATTCATCATCTTCTGCCTTTTACTGAGCGTGAAGAAATCCATGACTTAGCAGACATGACTAAAAGGATTCAGCAAAAATTTCCGAAAGAATGCGCTATTTATTAGGAATAGTTACATGGCTTTCAGTTTAGCTACTAAGTATTAGTTATCTCCTTTGTGCCCAAAGAGCAAGGTAAGATCACAAGCCAAGGTGGCTTATCTTTACGGGGCTTAAAATCTTTCCTGAGGAAACACTAAGCTCTCATAAAACTATTGATAATTGAAGGCAAAATACAAGTAGTCCCTAAATAAGAAATACAGAAAATCGATGTTGAAAGGAAGGAAGAGACGGGAGTATTTGGCTAAAACTTCAACAAGGAGGCAAATCTTGAACAGGATCTTCACCCATGCTTGAGACTTGGATAAAAGGAAAGTAGGAGAGAGAGAGAGAGAGAGAGAGAGAGAGAGAGAGAGAGAGAGAGAGAGAGACAGAGAGACAGAGAGAGAGAGAGAGAGAGAGAGAGTGTTTGTACGTGTGTACTGGATATTATTTCAAGGAGCATGAAACAGCAGATGATGAGAAAACAGATGCCTCTAATTACTTCTCTTACCCATTTACAAAGTGTGTTTTTAAGTTTCTCAAGCTTATGTTTATGCTTCTAGAAATAACTTTAGACTCAGAAGGTGAGAACTGGGGATCTGAGATTCCCATCCTCTGGAAAGTAACCACCAACAGCAGTATTCTTGAATGATCTAAGTACTAAATGAAAGCAAGTTTGTACATTTCTGCAAGGACATTTTCTGTTCTACAGCTAGAAAATTCTTTCATTCTCAAAAGGTGGGTTGTTAAGTCCAATATTCTACAAAACTTGATACTGTGAAGCTTTATGCTTAAAGTCTAATTCCTCAGTAAAACTTAACAAATACCTTCTAGCCTCTGACATTATGAATGCCTTTCCCACTCCTCCTGCAGATGAGACAAGGAATAAAGCAGCAGCCATCCTTATCCATTTTGGTGTGACTCGTGGGTTGATATTTATACATGCTATACTCGAATGTACAGAAAAGCATATTCCTATCCCCACTGAAAACCACAGGGGGAAAAAAACAAACTTAAATTTGCTAATAAAGGTATCTTTGTCTTTTCCTCTTTCTTTCTTTCTTTTTTTTTCTGGTCTTTTAGTCTCTTTCCATTTATAAGATTACTTTAGGAGTAGGAGGTAAACTCTATCTTTTAAGGATAAATTACAGGCTTTCAGGGTTTCTAATGCTTCCTCTCCCCAAAATGGCATCTTAAGTGTAGCAAAAAGCTTAGGTGATGCCATGGCAATTAAGTGGGGTCCTTGGTTTTTGAGTGTGTCTTTGATGAGAGTCTCCAGCTGGTCTAATCGTGTCCTGAGCCTTGCTCGGTTGCCTGTTATGGTATCATTGGTGAATTCTTGGGTTTTTCTCTTAGTTAGTCCAAGGCAGGTTATTTTCCCTTGCAGACTCTGCCCTACCTCAGCCCTCCCTGACATGAGGAAGCCTCTGGGTCTTAGCCATGTCCTCCTACTCGACTCTGGCTCAAGCAGAGCATCCGACAGCCTATGCCATGGAGCTCCCAGCTTTGAACTCAGCTTCCTTCTGCATCCCCTCAAAATCACAGGGAACCTCTGAATCATTTCCATGACACGAAGCAATCAGACTAGGCAAGGAATCATTAACTCATGCCCTCTCCAACACTAAGCACTTTTTACTCTGTTGTAACTGGAGAGAGAAGAAAGTAGGACAAATGTGTCAGATGGCTTGCTTCTACCACCTCAGTTTCTTTCACCTCTATTCTTCTATTTTCAGAAACTTAAGGGCTTTGTCACATCTTCTTCCTCCTTCCAGTGGTACCTATGCCCCTGTTTTCCATTTTCCAAAATGGCTGAATTTGAGCATCAATGGATGAAGGTACTTAAAAAAAAAATTGTGTTTGGCTTAAATTTTTAAAATGCTATCACTATCAATTCTAAGATACAATTATCTATACAAAATCAAGTGCATAACTTGTATAAGATATTTTACACTTTAATTCCCAATGGACCAAATCTCTCAAGCATGTTTCTTTTACTTTATATTTATACTCTTAATTCTACAAAAATAAAGTAAATGTCAATAAAAATAATTTCACAAGTAGGATTTTGACTAAAGAAGGAAAGAAAGAAGAAGGAGGGTAAAGAGGAGATTAAGGAGTAGAAAAGGAAAGAAGAAAAGAAGAGTGGTTTTCCATACCAGGAATTATTCCCAGCTCCATACAGACTCAGCACAATCTATTTTTTTCTCAACTTTATAATAATCTTTGATGCTACTAGGACTAATTTGGAGGTACTGTAAGAAGACCCTAGATCCAAAGAGATATCAATTACATTATTGGACTGTGTTTCCATTTATAAAGAGTAGACAAAATAATATTATGAATGTTTGGCAGTATGTCTTTAAGAAAAATAATTTCTATTACCACTTATAAATGCATTCAATAAAGATATAATACTCTCCAATCACTCTAATCCACTGCAGTTTATAAGTGTTTCCAATTCAGTCCAACATCGAAGACAGTAAAATATTTCATTAGTATAATTAAAAGACAGCTCTCTCAATCGTTTATTTATACTTCCTTGCAGATAGATATATTTATTTTGGCATCCAACATGCTCTTTCCAAGGGTATGCAATACATGTTGATTGATTAAGAATTAAATTATTTTATTAAAAGTACCAATTGGGGTTTCTAGTGTGTTTCTAAATCATATGTTAAAAACACAGTCTGACTCATTTATTGGTAAATCAAAATAGGTTTCTACATCTTTTGCAATTACCTATAAAATTGTGGAGTAACTTCTTCCAGTCTGCTAGCCTGACGCACACAGACAGATCAGGGAAAACACGAATTATGCTACAGCAGCACCTCTGCGGAGGTGTCAACACACACAGGAATAAGACAAAAAATTTGCATAACTGCAAATAACACTCTTAGGTCTTTAAATTATGCCTCTATTAAGAGATACAAAATTTTATGTGAGATGAAGTAAAAATAAATGAAGATGATTCTTTAAAACCTTTAGGAGAAAAATCCCTTAATGGATCAAGGGATGAGGTTGAAAAAATTCTACTGTAAGACACACTGCTAATTGACTGGAAGCTCAACAATGACATGTACTCTGTCCTCATTCCACCCATAAATAAATAAGCCCTAGCATTGAAAATGAATAACCCAGGGAAATGCGTTTCAATATGGCATTAGAATTCTACTTCCAACAAACTTTTCTCATTTTTCTCTTAAATGAGAAGGACAAAGGCAGGTAACAACTACCTCTCTTTCTTAGGTGGGGTCTGGGTGACATTTTTGTCTCCTTAAGATGGGGAAGTCATCAGGAGTAATTATTTGTCCATCTCCCCCTTCCCTAAGTAAGGGGAAAATCATGCCTTCAATATTGATTCATATCACACTTTCTCAAGAAATGCTCCCTTCGATGGGGATTTTTCCATTTCAAGGAATAGAAACATACTCAGACTAGTGCAAATCAAAAATGGGCATTTATTGGAAGAATCAGGTGAATAGAATAGAAATAGAGGCAGAAAGAATTTATCCTGGAGAAGCAAGAAGTGAGGAAGCCTCGTTGCTTTCTCCATGTCTCAGGGAGGCTGGTTTACTGGTCCCTGAGTCTCTCTGTGGTCTTACACATTCTTACTCTCCATCTGTCCATCTCCCTTACCCCAACTCCTTCCACGCCATCTCGGGTTTTCCTGCTTTGCTGGAGATCATAATCACCATCCACTGGCAAACCTCCATTCCCACCTTCTGGTCCCAGCCCCTGCGGGTGCTCTGAGACAGCCCTTCTTAGCCACGAAGTTCTGGGTTGAGTAAGATTGATCCTCCTTTACTGCTTCAGAAGCCAGCTTTGAATCACTTGAGGTGTGTGTTGACGGATTAACACCTTGCTCTGAAATTGAGCTAACCTTTTAGAAAGACTCCAGGAGAGAAATGAATCGTGGGAATAATGCAGAGTCAGGCTAGCTCAGTCATCATGAAAGGTATATGCTCGATCTGCAGATCCCAAAATCAAGCAACACTTATCAAATCGTAGTTCAAATAGGAATACCATACACAAATTCAAGTTAGTGCCTATTTTCCTACTTTTAGAAAAATGTAAACCATATTCAGTGTTTAGAAAACATAATGTCCAGGGCTGTGCTATACACATACTTTAAGAAGTGCGATCTGTATTGGAACCTTGGTACTGATGCTTATTACTTATATAATGTGGAGCAAGTTGTTTAAACTTGGTGTACATGTATATGCAAAGGGATATGTTTTCTGTTTCCTAAAATGGTTTCTTCAAACCACACAAGATTTTTGTAGGTGTTAAATGAGAAAACACAGGCAAACTACTTATCCCAGCACTCAGCACCCAGGAATATTCAGTACATGCTTTCTTAGATTCTCAAGATACAATCCAAAGTCCTTGCAAACTTCTCTATGTTTTCCTCTCTCTTACAAAATTAGCAGTGTAAATCTCTTATTTTATGCCAGCCCTAGTCTACTATGCCTTTCTCTCCATATCCACCTATCCACCAAGCAAATCCCTCCTGCAAAAATCTTTTCTTATAAAGGCAAGGTGTTGATGATGTGGCAATAATGTAGTTGGCCTTAAAGAGAGAATATGATTAAAATAGCTGAAGAATATAGAAAACAGATACCTCTGCTTTTCCTCTCTCGTCATCTCTGAAACTATACTTTCCCCATTGTTTTGCATAATACATATATATGCATAAACATACATACACATGTATAAATGTATATATATTCGTATTCATCATGAGAGCGTCAGGCAATTCTCTCTCTTTCTCTCTTTGACATGCACACACATGCACACAGACACAGACACATACAACTCCACCTTTGGCAATGGAAGTCATCTGGCATTCATAATCTCACTATGTAAACAGTTCTCCAACCAAATTTGGCCTATACGCTGCATCTGGGCATCAAATGTGTTTTATTTAGTCTTAATAGATTAGGGTCACAGAGTGTTTTAATGTGTATGAATTACATACTCATTTAAAACATTTGACAACATCACACAAACATCTATGTGCCTACTATGGAGAGTCTGATTGATGCATGACCACTGGGCCTGCATCCCCACAAGGTGACCTCTTCACTTTAGGTGGAGCTCCAGCTCTCCATTTTACTGAAGGCTCTACCACTCACAGTTATTTAATGTATTCTTGACCACAAGGCTAAGTGTCACTTACTGTTTGTCATAGTATACTTGGCTTCCTTTCTCATTCACTCTACCTTCATAGCCCTTGGGAATATTTTACTTTGTACACTCTGGACTATGCTTTTTTGTCCATTTCTGCATCTGTTTTGGATTCTAGATTCCAGGAAAAAGGAGCACACTGGTTTGACTTGCTTTTTATACTTCCTGAAAGTGTCATGTCCAAATGGAGATGCCTACTAAATGTGTGACATTAATAATGACAGTGATACAAGCACTAGATGATTTGTTCTCATATACATCCGAAAGGTCTAAAGCACCATCTTGGTTGCAAAGGCCTGTATTGACAACCCTTAATCATTCATGGTCTTCTCCAGTTTATGAATCCTTCAGGTAGCTTTGTTTCTCTTCATTCTGCTACCGTTTCGTTGTCTGAGTATTTCTCCTGGTGCAAGGACGTAAGTGGAAAGATGAAGGAACTAAAATCTCTTGGTTAGACTATTGACAAGGGGGAAAGACAGAACCAAAAAAGAGAGCAAAGATGGTAGGATTTAACTGTGTTCTCTCTGTCCCTCGGTTCTTCAGATAATATAAAGTTGGACAAAGAAATTGTAGCAGACGCTGCTGAAAGCCCATGCACAGTCTTGGAACCATTATATGTGCTGCTATCAGGCTGACTTAAAATTACCACTAGCTGTCCTTTGTTCCTGGAATGATGGACAGGTGAGCTGCCAAGATGTTCTACTATAGGGCAGGCCACAAGTGCTTCACCCAACATCTTGGTACTTGGTGTACAACTGTCCTCCCTCCTTCGTGCCTCAGTGATGTAATCTCCATTGTTTCCCAGAGTCTGCCCTCTGAACCAGGCTCCCGGCCCCCATTGTAATGCTGGTTTAATGGTTCACCCTTTTTTGGGTGCTTTCTCCTGCGTCACTTCTCCATCCCCTATAGGTTTTTCCTGTACTTTCCAAGTAAACACTTTGCACTCAAGGTCTTCAGATCTGTTCCTGGGAGAACCCACAGTAGGACACATGTACATCTGGCATAACGTGAGCAAACAGATAAATTGGTTCCCGTGATTTCCACAAAACCAAAATGACACTTTAAGATAGAAACTCCTTCAAATCAGTTAGAGCCTTCAATCAGTCCAAGTTTTGCTAAGAGAAAAAATATTACGTATCATACTTCAGTCACTTAATTAAGGTCTTCGTAACTTCAGGAGAAAGATTATTGTGAAACAAAGACAGTTTAGTCAAGCTTTGTATCTTGGTTGATCTGAAATGCCTCTTTATTGCTGTATCAATCAACTAAATTATTTTTTCCAAGTCTGAAATAAAGTTATATATTGGCGTGTTGGGCAAGAGAGACAATGAGGATAAAATTTTAATTTGTTTCCATGAACGTGATTCTGTAGCTTATGTGACTGCTGTAGGGGACTCTAATTTTTATTATGGGAAAGTGACGAATGGAGAAAGCCAAAATCAAATAAGAAGTCTTGTTTCAGGTCCAGACAAGCTTCTGGAAATTGTGAAAACCAAACAGTTGCAGTTTGGCATTCAAAGTTTATGAACCTGAGTTACACTGCAAAATACTCTTGACAAATTTAATTTAGCCTTGGGGCAGCAGTGAGGAAATAAAAGAATTTGAAGAAAAGAAGCGAAGCAGAAGAAAAATTAATGGGATGAAAGAATTGGCTATGAGGACAGAATGCAAACAATAAGGCTATGAAGAATCGCTAATTCTTGTTGTCTTATAAATGAACAGCAAACTAAAGAATTTACAAGCAAATTGATGCACTGCACGCAATTTACCCAGCTCTCCGGCTACTCAGATGCTTTGGGAATCGCCCAGCTAACATTTAGTATTTTGTTACACTGCAGCGAAAGTGACACAGTCAGAAGCCAGGAGAAATATACCCCTCCTGAATGCACACTCTCCTAGCATGCATCAGTGACTTCCAACACAAAGGTAACCAAAGTACAACCTTTTTTTCCCCCAAATATATCATTTAGCCAATATATCTTTCTCTAAATCATGGTTGATCTTCATATTTTTATCTAATTTCTTACTCTTGTTATCATCACATCATGAAGCTTATCATTCATGTCATCAAAGCTCTTTTTACTTCCCTCCATTATAGCAGTTATGTTAGAATCATTTTGCATGCATGCTCTCTGATTAAATGGTGAGCTATTTGAAATTTGGGATCCTGTCTTGCTCAATTTTCCATCACCAAAACCAGCACTGTGTACAACACATAACTGCTGCAAAAAAAAAAAAAAAAAAAAAACCCAAAAAAACTCTTTACTTAAAATGCTAACTTATCTACCTAGCACTTTCTGATGAGGCCAAAATGCATAGCCTTTCTATTAAACCTTAAACCTCACTTGTCTTTACCCTTTTCATTTAACATATAACCATCTTTCTTTCTTTGTTTTTTCTTTTTTTGGGGGAGGTATGCAACTGTGCTAGCAGAGCCTATGTGACAGTTTTGACGTCTCTCTGACATATTCTCCTGGTTTACCTGCTGATTTGTGCTACAAAACCACCTCATCTGTTATGTTATGCATTGCTTCACTTCTGAATATTTTACTTGCAAAGGGAATTTTAATTTGTGAAAATGCTCAGCGCTCAGAAGAAATGCCATTGGCCGGGCACTGTGGCGTGTCCTAATCAGTATCTTCATCTCAAACCAGGTATTAGGGAAGGGGAAGAGCAAACTGCAGATATTTCCCTGGTTCCTCCATTTAGTGTATTTAATGTAGAAAGCTGTTGTGAACTTGTCCACCGTTACAGTAAATGTCCTATGAAATAAGGCCATTTCCCCCCATGTTTTGCAAAGCACCTCCATCACGAGTAATTAGTGTCAATGACAGTGCTTCTCACCCCACGTTCCAGCGCAGCCCATCTGCTGACTGTCCTGTAATGCCCTCAGACAGTCTCAGGTTCATCTGCTCCCTGCCTGGCGATCCCCCCTACAGTTCTGTCCATCTGCTGTCTTCATCGCTCTGACCTTTTAAAGTCCTGTCGATTTCCTGACTCTCTGCCACCCTTGCGCAGGCATCTTGATCACCTTGGGCTGACACAATGATCTCCTCCACCTTGTTCTATTAGCTCAGACCTCTTTTCTCAATGACCAATCTATCTGACAGGGTATCTGCCCCTCACATTGCAGAAGACAAAAACAAGTACATAAACTAGGCAGAGCATTAGTGGAAGAAGCAGTCAATGAGAGTTCTGAGTTCTACTCTTGGCTCTGCCATTAACTAGATGTATAAACTCAGAAATGTCACTGATTTCCCACTTGACCTCGGTTGCCTCTGTTCTAAAATGAGGGGATTGAACTAAATTATATCTAAGAACATTTCTAACTTGATGATTTAAAGTCACCATCACTTTAGGTTAGAAAATTCAACAGGGACTGTTATAAAAAAGGAAGGAAAGCAGGAGACACGTCACTAACAGGACAGACACACGAAGAGTAATGAAAGAAAGCATCAGTTAAGAATTAACATGTGTGAAACCACTGAAATGTATTAAAGCCCTAGTACTAGCCACTATCGTTAGCACCTCCAAATGGATCCCCTAGCTTCCTCCCACACACCTTGGTTTTACTCCCAGCACTTAAAGTCACCTGAATTAAGTGGAAGGAAATCATATCACTGCCTCTCCCCGCCGAGTGGCCACCTATTGCACTTAGAATAAATCCCAAATGCCCTTGCATGGGTCCCAGCCTCTCTGACCTCATCTTGGATCACTCCTCCCTTCCTGAAACGCAGCCACACTGACATTGCCGTCATTCAAACACGTTACGCTTATGTCCATTTCCTTCTCCCTTGGCACTTGTTGCGCCCGGCACTTGGAATACCTGTCTAACAAACTATCACAGGGCTGACTCCGTTGTGTGACTCCAATCTCAGTGGAAATGTCCATCTCCTCATAGACACTTTCTCCTGATCACCTGATCTATAGTAGCCCCACCAATCATTCCTACCCCAACAACCTGCTTCAATTATCATTGACTTCTGTCTGAACTTACCTTATTTTTTGGTTTATTATTTCTCGCTCTCTACTAAAATGTAAAATTTTGGGGAACAGAGACATTGTTTTTATAATTCACACCTGTATTCTTACCCTTAGAATCATGCTCAAAATGACAAATGCTGGCGCAATGGAGGAATAAGAGAGGGTGGAGTTACCTGGGCAGTGAAGCCTTCTTGGACATTGTAAATGATAGATTTGATCTTGAGTTCACAGGAATGGAACAGATTTGGAACAGAAAACAAAGAACTGGTATCCTTGGTGGGAAAAACTCACACGCCCAGAGCTGGAAATCCATGAGAGGCTTCTCGAAATAATGAACATATTTATTTGGAAAACAGAAATATTTTCAGAGGGTGAGGACAAAACTCTAGTGTGTAACCACTCCAAAGACAGTCTTCACTGGAAACTCCTCACACATGGAACCAGTTTACTCACACATCAGTGGGGGCCAGTCTTCCCGCATAAGATCACCTGAGGTCACACGATGGTCAGAGAAAGATTAAACCATTTCAAACTGGTTTTTAAAGACTAGTTTAAGAAGTAGTTCAACTCTCTCTGGCAGATTTGGAAGCAACTTTGGGTCATTTCTTCTATTGCTAAGGTCACTCTCTTCAATAATTAAAAATCAAAAGACTTACAAATTTCAGGCTGAAGTACCTGAGCTCATATTAACATCCATACCCCACCTCTGAGGCCAAAGACACCGAAATCCAACCTAAGAATTTCATGGCCCAACTTGCTTTTCCTAAAATAAAATCTTTGGCAAATCCATAAAGACCTAAAGTACATTACTGGTTGCTTGAAGCTGAAGGTGAGAAAGAGGGTTAACTATAAAAAGGCACCAGTGATCTTATTGGAGGGATGGATGTATTGTAAAAATGGATTGTAGAGATGGTTGCACAACTCAGTGAATATATTAAATATTATCAAATTGGGTGAATTTTCTGGAATGCAAATTATATCTTAGTAATATTTGGTTTTGTTAAGTGAAATCTTTGGACTTAATCTGCTGATTTCCTCTGGCTTTCAGTTTGAAGGGGAAATTCCATATAAAAATTGTATTTTTTCCTCTTCTTGCCTCCTCTTAATCTAAAGATGTGGAGGAGGAGTCTTGGCTCGATAATATTACCAAAAGCTCCCAGAAGAGTAGTTTTCACTCCAAAAATAATGTGTCATGACTTCTTTCATCCTTTTTGTCAAACAGAAAGAGTGACTAGATATAAAATCTTTGGCACAATCTTTAGCACTTGGCCAAATGTAAAAGGACCCAAGTACTAGGTTATATGAAATATTGAGAGAATAATCCAAGCCAAGTCAAAATGACACCGATCTGAAGCAACAGTCAGAGTCTGTCACGCACTGGGAAAGGCTGGGGAGAAAGATGGGCTTCCTTAAGCACAGTGCTCTGGCCTTTCTCAGTCGTTCCCTTCCTACCTTCACATTTTCAACCTCCAAAGCTGCCTCATCCCTCTCTTCTTGTAGTGAAAATGTGGCCATTATTTCTCACCTTGCATCCATCCTTTCATGCCTGATTTCTTTTCTATGTTGTTCCTTTTCCATTTTTGGATAACTTTTTTATTATTGTTTTCACTCTACTCTTTACATTTTTAAAAGCATGTCATTCATCAAAGCAGTAAAGAAAAGAATAACCCCTGTGGTTTTCCACCCCAGAATTACTATAGATGTGATAGACTTTCCCAAGTAAGACACACCAGTTCTGTAGGCGTCACAGTCCTTTGCCCTGGCTAAACAACTTTGCAAAATCAAAAGAAGGGATTTTATTTGCTCTCTAGCATGTGACAACTGTGACACATCTAGATATGACACATATTGGAATGTGGCTTGAACCACTGCCAGTCTGAGTGTTCTCATCTGCACAGTGGAGGTGTTGATAACTGCCTCTCTGTGTTGCCAAAAGATAGTTAGGTGAGATAGCACCATGGTGCTGTAACAAATTAGGTGCTGAATTTGGTGGACAAATAACTCATAATCAACACTTCTGCTGTCACCAACATTTCTGGAAGACTCTGAGATGGCACCAAGTTATTCTCAAAACCCACTAAACAAATTGTCAGACCATCAAAACAGCATTGGTTCTGTTTCCAAAATTATAAGCTATCCTTAGAGTCATACTTCCTTACCAGCGGGAGCTGACAGAGTGACAGAAATAAACTTTCAGGGATAATAGTTTACAAAGGCACGGTTGTTACTATTGGCAGGAATGGTTATCTGTCCTGTGATTCATGTTCTCAGATAACGAACACTAATCGGATTCTGAGAAAATCATGGCAACACCAGTGCTGCTTGACGTTTTCTTAAAAAACTCAGATGAAACATCTCAGCTAGCTCTACATGTAGAGGCCTATGGTATATGCTTTTACATGCTTGTTCATGTTGCATACTTTATAATGAGACCATTCCGTAGGATGGGGCTGGGCAGATAATAACTATTGAAATGGGAAAGCATGAACCTTATAGCACTATTGTCCACTTGGTAATTCATCACAGACTTCCTTGTTGGTGCTTATCAAATATTTTCTCCCTCTCTCTCCTTTTTAAATCTTACTTTCTGCCCTTCATGTCATATTTTCCCACCTGAGGGTTACTACCTTAAGGGCAAAAACTATGCTTATACTTTGCATCTTGCAAAACACTTCATCCTGTCTATTCAGTGCTCAATTAATCTTTGTTGATTTCATTGATTGAAGGGTTTGGATTGTGCAGAAATTTCCCATTCCACATGGCTGTGATATACAAGGGCTGTCCAGAAAGTATCCAGCCATTGTTAATATAATTTTTTCCAGACAGCCCTCGTATACTAAGCACCCTCATGAAGCCTAGGTCCGGAAACTGCAAGTTCCTGAAAGGAGGGCCTTACCACATTCCACCCACCACATCATGTATACACCATGCTATTTATTCACTCTAACATGGCACATTCCTTGGCTATAGCTTTTAATAGCTGTTCTAGTCTGTGGTTTGTGTGTCTGTCTCCCTAAGTAGGTTGTGAGTTCCTTGAGAGCAAAACAGCATCACATTCATCTTGGTCTCCCTAGAAATTCACCCAGCGCCTCCTGCATCGTGGTTCTCAAGCAAGCGCTCTGCCAGAGCCAGGCACTGTGACGACACTAGACAGCAAATGAGCAACACCAAGTCCTCCCCGAGACGGAGATCACAGGCCGACAGGCAAGAGAGGCTGGTAAACGAGTGATTACAAGATGGGGTGGCAAGTGCTGTCACATGGGTGTATGTGCAAACTTGAGTGGGCAGAGGGTCCCTCCTCAGCCTGGACGAGTTAGATGAGTTTTCCAGAGAAGGTGACGATGAAGAGGAAACTTGCCGAGTGAATAAAAAGAAGGCACTCAGTCGGGACTCACTCAATTGAAGCAAGCGTGAGACGTGGCAGGGATGATGATACTAACGTGGAACCCAGGCCTCTGCAGGCCAAACCGCAGGGAGGATGAGAACACGCCATGCCTAAGATTACCCAGGGAAAGGACACACAGCCACCCTCAAGGAAGAGATGACAAGAACAGAATTAAACTAAAAAATGAAGGGACAAGCAGGGTTAATAATGAAGCAAAAGGAAAAAAGCATTCAAGCAGATTATCTAAATTACCAAATACCAGATTTAAGGTGGAAGGTGAGCCCGCACACAGCACAGGACCCAGAGCAGCATGTGGTGCTGCTCTCTTGTCCGATATCCTGCCCCCTTCCCATCATCTCAGCAGCCTGTGTCTGGGAAGGGAAGGAGGGGTAACAATAGAAGCCTCAGCTCCAGCACTTGCCATCACTCACAAGCTAAGGCCACCAAGAAAGAGTCATCTGTCAACTATAAAATCTCCATTCAAAATGAACTTTAGTATCTCATGTTCCTTAACCAGCAAATTTTACCTAAGAAAGTTAAGTTCACTCTTTTACATATTGTCCCAATGCAAACTGTAATGTATAAAAATTTTTATAAAAGTAAAACACTACATCTTGGCACAAACTATTAATATATAAAACATTTTAGAATTCTAAGAATACCAAAATATTATAGATATTAACAATATGCAGTGCAGGAAGCAAATAATTATCAATAACAAGATGAAAATAAAAGTCATAGTCAGATGAACATTCATTAAAATTCTCACATAAAGCATAATGAGAAAAAGCATAATCTAAATCATCATTACTTAATCACTTCCTTTTAGCCTAACTTTCATTAAAAGTATAAAATCTTTTTAAGTATGAGGTTATATAATACATTAGCTCATGACAGTTTAGTTTTTAAAAACTATGTCTCAAACTAATATAAGTTAGTGAGGAAAAAAATATATGCTTTCATTAAAACTCCACACACTGACTTGTACTCTCCAGAACACCAAAGTTCAAAAATATTACCCTAAATATTAAAACTCAAAGGTTTTACTTTAATGAACTTAATTATGCAAAACGCCAAATACAAGAATGTACTAGCAAAACAGCAATTTGCAACAGATGGGTAATTATGACAGCTTGCTACAGATGGCATAGCAGTGCAATGTTATTTGTCAAGTTTGGTTTTGATCAAAAAAGTAAATTGAATACACTTTTTTACTGGTACAGTAATAGAAGGAATATATTGAAAACTTAGAAACCCACTTTCACAAATAATTTTTGAAAATGATGAATTTTCCTTCCCCTGTAATGACAAATACTGATTTAAAATAAAATACCATTATAAGAAAAAAAGTGGAGAAAAAGAAAACCAAAGACATTTAGTCTCTAAACTTAACCTATTTGCTAAAGTAGAATGTAAGAGTAAAAACAAAATCTTCCAGATTGAAAAGCAAGAGTCATTAGACTAAATGAAAGAACTCCAAATATGAACAGTATAAAAGAGGACAAGATATTAATTATACATTTGAAAGGAAAGTAAGGTCACTTAAGAATGCACAAAATTCAGAATGGACAGTACAAGCCAGCACATCTTGTGCTCCTGCAGAAGAATAAGAAGGCTGGTTGCAATACAAGGTAAGGAAAGAAGAAAGAAACAACATCCCCCAATTATAACCTTTGTGCTTCCTAAGATTTCTTGCCCCCAGTCACAGGAGCAAGAGTGGGGGAGTGAGAGAGAAGGCAACACTGGAAAAGAGAGCTGTTAAGAGGAGGGTCATGACTATGAGAAATGATACAATTCTAATCTTGATTAAACGTACACCATAAACATATCAACTGTTTTTAAATCGCGGTTTAATTTTTGAAGGGTGGGGAGGGAAGGAAAAGAACCTTTCTGAATCCAACGATTTTCCAACTTTGGTATTCACTAGATCACTGGAAGAGTTTTCCAGGTAAACCCAAAGACTGTGTAGCTGCTCCATCCCCCACAAAAATGTTTTGACTTAGCCAGTCTGGGGTGCAGCCCAAGCATGGAGATTTTATAAAATCCCTCCAGGTGATTCATATGGGATGCAACATTTGAGAACCACCATTTCAATCCTTCAGCATTTCCTCCTTAATAACTCGCCTTAAACCCAAGTTTATTTCCTGTTTATAAGTATGTCTAAAGTATTTTAAATGAATCAAGGATCACCCTTCCCGATTTGCAATAGTAAAAATTTTCAACAACCTAAATGTATAAATTATGTATAATAAAGAGTTGACTAAATGTAATGGAAAACTATAATGGAATATAGTGCTGTTACTTTAAAACATGGCATTAGGTTTAAAATGTGTGGTTTTATTTTGTAAATAATATTTTAACAAATACACGTACATTGTTTAAAACATCAAATAACACTGAAAGATATTAATATAATGAAAAGTGAAACCTTGTTTCTCCACTTTCTTTCTCCAGTTCCCCAGAGCAACTGCTTTTGCCTTGTTTTTATCTCTGCTGTTATTAGCCACCACTTTTCTAAATAATATACTTACATACATCTATACCCTGATTAATCAGTATTAGACATGATCTACTACTTCTTAGGTGGATGAGAACATATCTATCACTACTCCTGAACACTTCCTATCCCAAGCTTAGTACTCGTTGGCAGCCTATCCTTGGTCTAAGATTATAAGCCCATCGTGGTAGTCCATTTTCCTTGACAGTGACTGGTTTTAGGAGTAGGTATGTAACTAAATCTCATCATGGAGACTTGGGGGAAGTCAGCTGGAGAGCTACTGGGGAAGGTTTCCTACATAATAAGACAGAGATATTAGAAGAGTTGATTTGCTTTCTGTGTCTAGACTTTATCATAACAGGATGCAATCACTGGAACTTCTACAGCTATCCTGCTTTCTGCTTGAGGATAAAGCCAAATGAGCAGAGAGAACAACTAAATATTCATAGAGATGTGGAGCCCAAGCCCTGCCAGCACTGTGGCTGCAGCTTCCTATCTCTAAACTTCTTATTATGTAAGATATGATATAACATTTAAATTTAAATTGAGTTGGCATTTCCTGTTATAGTTGAATATATCTTTAAAAGCCCTCAGCTATTTTCTCTACCATCCAATATAATTTTATTATATATTATTTATATATGTATGTTTTAGTTAAATCAATGATTCACTGTTTGTGTTCTGTATCTAGTAAGTTTTTTCAGTGATAAACAATAATTACATTTGCTTTTCTACATAATATTTAGTGCTCCTTGGAATTAAAAATGTGCCTCATTTTTCATTTGCTTAGATTGCTTTCTGCCTATAGTTATTCCTTGTTACACCATAGGAGACTTTCAATGCAACATTTCATTGCAATTTTTCACATGGTACAACATGTCCAGGGTGACTGTGTAATTTAATATTCTACCTGTGCCACTTCTGAGAGTGAAAGTATGTGTTATCAATGATTATGCCAGAACCATATGTATAAATCAGGACTGTACTCAGAAAACTAAGATGTACAGTCTCCATAAATAAATCTAATAACCGATCAATGCATTTTTAAATTAAGGAGCTCCCTCCGGGGTTCTCCTTTCTTTTGCAGGACTGCTATACATTTACAGTTCTGTAACTTCCCATCACAGACCTCCTGGAAAGTCCCCTTGTCTTATTCCTACTTATTTTAAATCCTTTGTGTCTGGATTTCATGTCTTTCTGTTTATTTAGGTAGGAAACATTTTCTAGTAATTTCTGCTTTCTTGGTCTATTCCACTGTTTTGTTGGAACACATTGTTTAATTGCTTCTCAGAAAAAGTTAATTCTCCAAATACGGAAGTGTGATAATGTCTTTAATCCACGTTTAAGGCTGATTAATCATCTGGTTAGAATTTTAAAAGACTTGATGCATTACCTTACAACTTCCAAACTTGCTATCCAGAAATCCAGCATCACCTTTATTCCCAGTACTTTGTATATAAGCTGAGTTTTCTCTCTCGTTCTCTTGGAAAAATTTTACGATGCTTTCTTTGTTTTTGATATTCTGTAAATTATGATTTGTACTGAAGAGTGGATTTGTTTCTTTTCATTTATTGAGCTAGACCTTGGTAGAATCTTTCAATATTGATGTATTTCAATTCTAGGAACTTTTTTATATTATTTATTTGATTACGTTTCTATCTTCTTTTTTCTGTCCTGTGTTTCTGAAATTATTGCTTATCAAATGTTGGACCTCTCATATTCATAATGTAATGTTCTTATATTTCTTATATTATAAATTAATATACTTTCTTAGATTCTTCCTTTTCTTTTCTGTTCTTTTCTTTGTTTTTTGTTTATTGGTTCTGAGCAGTCCTCAAATTCATCCAACTCTTCATTTGATATTTTTTCTTTCCTCTATTTTATTTTTAATTTTCTAGAGCACATTGAAAGAAAAATCTTCTGTCTCTTGCCTGAAGTGTTCCAAAAACAAAGCAACACGTTAGAACTCAGAGTTTTCATTTATTCGTTTATTTATGTTTTCATTATTTTCACAAAATATTTTTGCAAAAAAATTACTCTTAAATTAGGTAACAGTTTTAAATGGGTTTAAAGCCATCTTTAAAAAGAAAAATGAAGAATAAATCGATAAATAAAATGATTCAAAAATATTTTTAGATTTTATGTTTGATGCTTTGTAAAATTCAAAAATTATTAAGATTAAATACTTGCTCCAAAACAGTTCATAATGTACTGAAGAGAAAGACACAGGCATAACTAATGTTAATGAAAGATCTATGATTCATGGTATTACCAAGAGGTAAGTCTAGCAATAGAGATATACCATTAACCATATGCTGAGATAAAAAACAAAGTACTGTGAGCTTAGAGCACTTTGAGAATGAACTAGATTTTACAAGATGCAAAGGACTTTAGAATTTCAAAATTGGATAGAGAAAGAGGTTAAGGAGAGCTTCCAAAGAAAAGTCCAAAAAGTACAAAGCACAGAGGTAAGGAGATCAAAACAAGAGTCTTTAGTACAATGGCAAGCAGACCCATAGCTGACATGTTGTATGAGCTCAAAAGACAAGTGAAAACTTTGCAAATGTAGATTGGGTTCATCCAAGCAATATCTTAAATTTTAGGGTAAAAATGCTTAAATGCTTGCTCCAGGCAATTGAATACTATTAATATTTTTTACTTAGTTAGTTAATTCTTACTGTGTGCTGGGTAACATGCTACAAACTTTTCATTTGCTAACTATCCAGGTTGTGTTTCAGGGATGTGATTTGGGTTTCAAAGTGTTAGATGGGTGGAGAGAGAAACTAAAGAGAAAACCAAAGAGTTAAAAAGCTATTGTCTTCTAACAGCATAAACAAATATCAAAGAGGAAATGAAGACCTAAATATTAAAACCCCTTAGAAAATAATATAGGAAGATATCTTCATAACCTGAGGGTAGGAGAGGATTTCTTAAATGAGACACTAAAAGCACTAACTATAAATTATGGATGTTGTGAACATTCAAATTAAGAACTTCTATTTTTAGAAGACATCACAAAGAAAACGAAAATACAGACATAGCAAGAGTATACATTTGCATCATATCTAACCAGTGGAGGATTCATCCAAAGAATATATTAGGATACCTACAAATCAAGAAGAAATAAAGAGAAAACAATATAAAGAAGGATAAAAAGGCTTGAACACGCATTTAACAAAAAGAAAATCCAAATGGACAATAAATATGAAAAGATACTTAACCTCACTAGTAATTACAAAAATTCAAATTAAAATTACAGAGATACCTTTAAACATACATACATACCTACACACACAACAACCGCAAAAACAAAATTTTTGAAAAGCCTAATGATAGCACATACAATTAGCATATGGAATAATACAGACACTCATATAATGCTAATGGGAATGTAAATTGTTTTCCTCACTTTGGAAAAGAGCTTGTCATTAATAGCGGATTGAAGATATCTATGCCCAGCCAACCCACTCCTAGATACAAATCCCACACGATCTCATGCATATCCACATTACGGTACATTCATAAAATGTTCAGAGCAGCAGTGTCTGTAATAATAAAAATGGAAACAATCCAAATGTCCATTAATAACAGAATGGATAAACAAATTGTGAAATATTCATTCAACAGAAGGCTCTACAGCAATAAAAACATACCACAACATGACACTATATGGATGAATCTCAGAAACACAACGTGGAGTGAAAGAAGCAAATCAGGGAAGATCCATATACAGTATAATTTCATTTACATAAAGTTCAAAACTAAGCTATTTTCTTTGGGGGAAGCATCCATCAGCAATAACTGTAAAGAAAAGAAATGAAGACATTACTACAAACATCAGGGAAAGTGCTTTCCTCGGGGTGAGAGAGAGTAGATTGTGACAAAGAAGAGACACATTGGGAGTACAGGCAATATGCTATTTCTAAGCCTGGGCTGTTGGATCAGGGCTTACTTTACAATTATTATTATTCAAAATTGCATTTATATGTATTTTTCTAAGTATATCTACCAACACAAAATAAATTAAATACATAAATATTTGGAAAGACATGAATGTAGTGAAAGACTGGGAGAAAGAAAGCGTCTCACAAGCAGAGGGAGAGGCTATTGCAACAGGACGTGAGAAAGGACAGGAGTCTGCATCAATGGCACAGGGGCAGAGAGAATGGGACTGAGAGTTGGCACAGCTGGGGTAGTATTAATAGAATTTGGTCAATGACTGGATACCGTAAAAAAATAGAAGAAGAAATGAAGATGTCTTCAAGATTTCATTGAGGTGACTGGTAAGATAAATACACCATTCAACAGAGAGAGGCAACAGAGGAAGTTGAGCAAGTCTAGCAGGAAAAAGGCGGGGAAGATGACAGGAACGGCTGGCCATTTTGAGTTTAACACCTCTCTGCACCATCCATGTACAGACATCCAACAGGCTTGAAACACTCATTCAGAATTTAATGTCATGGCCAATTATTTATTTCAAACAGCCACCAAGAAATGCTCTTCTCAGTGCCTCCCACCTGGAAGGTACCATGCTGATCACCAGCACTACAGAGGATACAGTAAGACATAAGCAACCTTCTCTTCCCTAGGAAGCTTACAATTTAACTGAAGATACCAGGCACCTACCTGGAATAGCAGCTAAATTAAAGGCAAGGCTGAATCAGTTGCAAAGGTGATGAATGATGCAGACTTTAGTAAGGGAGGAGGAAGGAGGAGAGATGATAGATAGATAGGTAAGAGAGAGTCATTCCCAACTAGTCTTTCTTTTGTCTGTGTCTTGGAACACATACAGGACTTAGAAAGAAAAAAAAAAGTCTTTCCAGGCAGGAAAGGTGCTTAATATTAACAGTATGTTCAGAGAACAGCAAATAGACCAGTCTGGGTACAATAAGAGGAACAACAAAGGCAGTATAGGATGGAACCAGATATTTTCATCAGCGGAATAGGAGCTAAGAAAACAAACAAACGATAAAGAACACGGCTCAGAGACCATGCCTCCATAATGGTCAAAACACAAAAGAGATAAAGGCATGATCTAAAAGGTGGCAGTAGAAATAAAAATGAAGGAACTGATTCAAGAAATGTTGTTTAGGAAGAATTAATATTAAATGGATTGGAGGGAAAAGAAAAAGCTAAAACCAACTCTGAGGTTTGAAGTCTAGACAGCAAGATCCTCGACACCACTGGGAGAAAGAAGGCAGCCAGGACGGGGACACTGGGGGAGAGGCATAAGTTCAATTTTAAGCACTGGTAGGATGAGACAGAAGCTGATTCATCAAGCAAAGAAGCCCAATATGGTCTTGGAAAATCAGAGCATTTTCTCAGGAAAAAAGTTAGGTCAGCAGAAGAACTAATATGCATGCGCAGAGAAGTGAGAACTGGAGCTAGGAAAGATTTCTAATGAATTTATCAAAAAATCATGTATTGAGCGCACCTACCACATGTGATATACCGCAACAGGCACTTTGACTTAAGAACACAGAAAAAAGAATTATAAAGGGAAAGTATGACAAATACAAGTTATAGGTGGGAAGAAAAGGAACTATTCAAAAATGACAACAAAATAAAAATCAGAAACAAAAGTAAAATGGGATTATCTCAACTGGACAGTAAGAAAAACAAATAATTGAAAAAAGACTAATAGAGCCCAATGCAACAGAGAAGTCAAGGGGCAATCAACAGAGAAAGGGCCTTGGAAATGCCACTGACAATCAGAAAGTCATTGGTGAACTTCAGGAATGCAGTTTCATTAGCACAGAGTGGGTGAAGACACGTTGGGAGCTGAGACTTCTGCATTTGTCCCCTCTACCAAGAACACTCCCCTCATGGCTTGCTCCGTCCTCTCAGGTCTTCCTTCAAATGCCATCCTCTCTAACCCTCTATTTAAAATTGTGACCCTCAGAACTCTTTCTCCATCCCCAGGTTCTATTTTTCACCCCAGTACTTTTCACCATATGTGTTGTTACTCATTCATATTTGCTTATTATCTGTCTAGATGTAAACTCCATGACAGAGAGGATGTATGTTTATTTATTTGTTCTTAGCTCCAGTGCCTAGAATAGGGTCTATATAATGTGCTGAAAACCAAGTGGAAAGGGTGCATTAATTGTGCTACGTGAAAGCTCAGATAATATGAGGACAGACAACTGACAATCAGATTTTGGAAGATGACCTTAGCAAGAGCAATTTTAAATAAGTTGGTGTGAACAAAAAAAAAAAAAGAAATGAAGCGGATAAAACTTTTAATGGGTAGGGAGGGAGTTTTGATTAGATAGCAAGTATAAGCAACCCTTATAAAGACGTTTGCTGTATACAGAAGAAGAGAAATGGGATGATAGCTGGAAAGATGTTTTTGTTACTGTTTTGTTTTGAGATGGGAGATATAGCAGAGAGAAAAGATGTTGACAAAGAAAAAGAAGGGGGTAATTAAGTAATTCTCTTGAGAAGTCGGGGGCTGTGTGTGTGCACAAATTCTGGTGTACAAGGCTGGGGACGACCCTAGAAAGAAGTAAAGCAGTTCCCCCTGTTGTGAAAGGCAGGGAGGCCTACTATAGATGCTCATTGACTGAAGATAAGGCAAAATTCTCTCTGACTCTTCTCTTAGTGAAAGGAGAATTGAGTCTGCTAAAGACTTGAGGGTGGATATGTGAAACAATTGTCTTCAGTATGAAAATGGGAATTTACTAAAGAAATGTAACAGAATCTCTAGGTACTACTGAGTATCTATGGAAATTTTGTGATAAGGAATTTAAAGTGAATTTCAGCAATGAAATTGTGCATTCTTCCCCAGCTATGCTCAGTAGCAAGAGTGCAACTGTAGTGTGAATGAAGAGTTGGGTTTAACCAACATGACTACGTTTTCTACCCAGTGATCACACACTGCTTGCTGCATAGAGTTGTAACCCAAATAAATAGCAGAGCTTCATGTGGCTTAGTCTCACCATTTTAGCTCATTAACGAACACATAATAAAGTCTAATTATCAAAAGGAATTGTTTGTCTATTAAACGACATTCAAGAAGATGCAGTTCATAACATACAAATACCACTTCCTCTTTCTTCTCACTAACTCTCTCACCTGGAGTTTCCCCTGGAACTTCTCAGCACAATGTACTGATTACTATTCTCCCAGTCAAAACTCTTTCATGATATGGGGTTGGCATGGGCTCTGCTTTCTCCTTTTAATTTCCCTCTTCTGTTGTCTGTATTTTTTTCCACCTCTTTTGAGTAATCAGTGAGCCTTTCCAAAGCAAACTGCCCATCATGTCTTCTCCCATTCTTCCCTACTAATTACTTTCATCTGCAAAATGAGTTGGAAGGGTAGGGGGCAGGAAGGGTACAGTTAGAGAGTATGCAGTGCCAAACAGGCCAACCCAAATTTTTCCAGAGAGTAGAGCCAGGAAAGAGATGGTGAATATTTGACTATTCATATATTTATCCCTGTACATCATTGCTGTTGTTATTTTAAGACAGGGTCTCACTCTCTGTCACCCAGGCTGGAGTACAATGGCATGATCATAGCTCACTACAACCTCAAAACTCCTGGGCTCAAGCCATCCTCCTGCCTCAGCCTCCTGTATAGCTGGGACTACAGGTGTGTGCCATCACAACCTGCTAATTTTTAACTTTTATTGTAGAGATGGGGTCTCACTATGTTGCCCAGACTGGTCTCAAACTGCTGGCCTCAAGCTATCATCTTGCCTTGACTTCCCAAACTTCTGGGATTACAGGAGTGAGCCACCACCCATGGCCTGTGTGTAGCTTTAATTGTGTAGTTCTTACTCCTCAAAATGCAATATTTTGACCTACTGCATCCATCTGGGGTATAATATTTAGAAACAGAAATGTAATCTATGTTGGCCACTTCATTTGGACCTTTCCTTTGATCCTCTTGTCTAAACAAACACCAATAAAAACTTAGATTTCAAAATAAATATTTCATGATCAAAATTGAAATCTTAGCTTTTATTTTCCTTCTTTCAAACTGTATACATGTTTTACAACTGGAAAAAAAAGGACCCCACAAACTTTTATTCTCATAAGAAAAGCAACAGATCCCTTATCTTTATGAAGTATATTCCTCAGCAAAATATATATCATTTTCTGTAGTACTTGAATTCATTTTACTGACAATTTTTGTGTATCTCTACACTAAAGCCTCAGAGTAGTTTCTCAACTGTGATATCATCCCTTTCTTCTACCTATCTGTCCTCAGAAAGTGTTTTCTCTGTTCACAGGGTTGACGTGACCCAGCTGCTTTGGAGACACTTCCCTTTGCCTTTCCATCCGGGCAGATGGTGGAGGAGGGTATTGCCAGCCCAACTCTCCACCGCTCTGCTCCTTCCCAAGGCAAGGTCTTCTTCAGCTTTTAGAATGTTTATTGCCATGATTTTGAAGAAACAGATAACAGATTTACATACAAGTGTATTAATTTCCTATTGCCTCTGTAACCAATTACCACAAAACATGTGCCTTAAAACAAGACATACATATCATCTTATAGTTCTAGAGGTCAGAAGTCTGCAATGGGTCTCACTGGGTTGAACTCAAGGTGTTGGCAGGGCTGCATTCCTTCTGTAGGCTCTAGGGTAGAATCTGTCCCCTTGCCTTTTCCAGCATCTTAGAGGCCACCTGTATTCCTTGGCTTGTGGCTCCTCTCCATATGCAAAGCTAGCGGCAGCCTGGCGAGTCTATCTTGGGCTGCATGACTCTGACACTCACTCATGCTCTGCCTCCCTCTTCCACTCGTAAGGGGTCCCTGGTTATTACACTGGGCCCGTCCACAAAATCCAAGGTAATCTTCATCTCAGGGTCAGTTGATTAGCAACCTCATTTCCCTTTTGAATGTAATCCAACATATTTTCAAGTTCTGGGCATCAGGATGTGGGCATCTTTGGTGGCAATGGGAGGCATTAGTCTGCCTACCACCAGATGCAAATATTACTAAATCTAAGAAATCATTTTATGTTCTTAAGGTCATTTTCTTTAGTTCCCAATCCCCTTGCTGATATGGTAAGTAATTTAAAGTTGCAAGAGGCTTCTACTCTTTTCCACTATTCCAGAGACCACCATATTCCCATTTATGCAGAGCCCATATGACTCTGCTCCTCTGTGGTAATTTATCTTCTTTAAGCTAAAGAAGCAATAAATTCATAAAAATAAGTTCCTCCTCATTTCCAGTTGGGCATGCATATGCATGAAGCCCTCCACAGCACGGGGCACAGAGCCGAGCCAGCAATGATCCATTCTTGGCATTCCCTCACAGTTTTACTATCTTAATTGAAAAAAATATACACCAATTATACCTGAAAGTTAATATAAAAGCTTTCCATCAGAAACAGAAATCTTCACTTTTACCTGAAAACTTTCTCAAATGTTCCTGGTCTCACATTTTCAAACATCATTGTTTTTCTTTCCCTGCAAGCCCGCATTTCATGCTCCATTCTTCTCTCTGTAAGACCATAAGTGACAGTGGCATCTCCAGAACTTCTCTATATAAGGAGATTCAACAGACGAACCTTGCTGGATAGGGAAAGACCGACACTAGTGCCTGCATGCTAAAGAGATTGTTTGAAAAGCACTTCTTAGAAACAACTTTGAGGTTATCCATTTCAAAGAATGGAGTGAAGCTAAACAAGCCCATGCACATGTGTTCTCCCCCTCAAATTTATACCACTGTCACTACCAATGATGAACCAAGACTACTACAGAAACTTTATGTTTGGAAGAGGCTTTAGAGACCATTGCACTCCAGGCCTGATCCACCACAAGATCGTTCTCCAGGGAGCATCTGAAAGATAGGTCTTTTACCTTCTGCACTATTCCTCCGAACACAAACAACCCAGAACTCGCTAACTCAGAATGGCTGGCAGTTCAGCTCTTAATTCTGAATCCAGATGTGGATTCTAACTCTGATTCCACCACTCCTTCCTCCAGTCTAATGCCCTGGTTCTTCCCTCAACTTACTCTCTGGTTCCTATCTCTGCAGCCCCCCTCCAGGGTGTCTCTATTTTGCCAGTTCTCAGCTCTTGTTGAGGATAAATACCACAATTATTTTAACCAAATAGGCACAGAAACCTCCCTAACGATCTCTGGTATGTATCTGTGGAGGTATGGGGTAGGGTATAAACACCCAACCCTTAGCTCTCTATTCCATTTCTAGTCACCCAGATTTTAGGCTGAAAAACATTTGACTAAGGAAGAATAAAGATTTTAACTAACTGGAAATTCAGCCAATCATGCTAAAAAAAAAAAAATCAACAAGGAAATTCAAGACGATTTCTCAGATCAAACTAAATGTGATATTCGAAAAGTTCATGAAATGAGGGCTTTGACAACCAGGTGACTTTCAGAGAATGTGGAAAGTATTAAGTTTCTACAGAAGCTGTGTTTAGGGTCAAAAGTGAAAGAGTAAATTCAGAGAATAAGAAATTCTGTGACAAGAAAAAGTAGGAAGGACGTGAGTGCAGTTTCACAATTTACATCAACAAATGCTACACTCTTAAAAAAGCAGGAAATTACTAAGAAAGTCACCATGACTGAAGCAAACTTGTTGGAACTGTATTACACCAAAGTAGCCCCTGGCTCTAGGATGGCTTGCACTCCCCGGATAGTGCCAAGTCTCTGAAGTGTCCTTGTGGCTCTGCCTCTAGCACCACTTGGAACCAATTACACACTGAAACCCTTGGAATCCCAGGCTGGAGAGAATCCTGAAACTCGGGTGCGCTCTCCCTCTCCACCCCCACCGCCTCCACCACCGTCTCCACCACCGCCTTTACTATCCCCTCTGAGGGTCATCTGAGTCCCCCCTGTCCCATTTCCAAGAAGTAGATTCCATTTAAGAGTGAACAGGAAACTCAGAGGTCTGAAAGTGCCTCTCTAGATGACATTCAGCCCACTTTGGGGCAGTTCTGACTATTAGACTGCTTGGTCTAATCAGTTGTCAGATGAAAGTACAGGTCCAATAAGCTGTTTGATCTAATAAGTTTGGTCTAATAAACTGAAACCTGCCTCCCGCAAACCGGGCCCAGGAGTGCTCTCCAACACGGCTCAGAATACAGTAACTCGCTCTCCCACAGAAATGTCATTCCGAGAGTTTGGAGTCTTTCTTCCTCTAAAGCAAACCTCCCCAGTTCCCCCAGAATAGTGACAGGTCTTATCACCCTTGTTCCCCTTTCCTCTGAATCTTACCCTGTTGTCAGGGTCCCTCAAGTACATGCCAAAAGCAATCTGATTCTTCAGATGTGGCCCCATCATCCTAGAATGAAAGTTGACTATTACTTCCTGCATTTGGAATTTTGTATCTGGATTAAACTGGTCTACATCGGAATCAATGTGTTCAAATTAACCATTTTGGCTGGTACACCAGATTGTTAAATCACATTTGCTGGCACACCAGGTTATTAAATCATATTTGCTTGCAATCAATTAAAACCACTAAATTGCTTTCCTAGGGCCACTGATAACCACACATCCCTCATCCTGTGCTCATGTACATGGAGGTTTATTTGAAGGACACGACGATAGATCTTTACTTATAGAAATCTTTAAAGCTACTTTTTTGGGGGGCTTTTTGTTAAAAAAAAAAACGAGTTTCCAATATTTGCATTTTGATAAACTTCAAAATGTCTTTATTAGTATCTCGTCTTATCTCCTCATTCATTACTTCTACATTTGAACTTGTTTCCGCAAAATAAATTAATTAAGATAGGAATAATAATTTGTTTTGGTCAATGTATTAAAAGTGATATAATTAAAAAGAAAAATAGGCTTGACAAATCTCACCAGTATGTACCATTATAAAAAAAGGAGAACTCTGCTAAATTCCATCCTGTTACATACAAACAATTATTCCAGTTATTGGAGACCTTTGCATAGCCTGATTTACGTATGCAAAATATTAATCATCACTTTCAGCTTCATGTCCAATGGAGGTAATAAATACCTCCATTAATGCTAACTTCAAGAGGCTAAGGAAAACACTGACCAGCTTTCGGACACTAAGGCACTGTTAGCAGCTATTAATAGAATCACGTTAACATTGCAACTTCAATCCTCACAATTTGAGTACAGTCTTTCAATTAGTTAAGAGTCCCTCTAGCTGTCGACTATCATTTGTCTCAAATTTTTCACACTTTTATCTATGAAGTGATAAGCTATGATATCAAATGAAGTACTAAAATGTACATGACCAGATTATTTCTACCACATTATACAGAGTGCTTTAATTGAGATACAAAACACAAAACTCAGGAGGTTTCACTGAATACAGCAACAAAGAAAATGAAACGCTTTAGTCACAGAATGAAACTGCAATTGTCAGGACTCTCTCTGCTATAACTTTCAAAATGAAAATGATGCTAATAATGATAATTAAACTAGTCAAGGCAAATTAAAAAAAATTAGATAGTATTGGCTTATGAAACGAAAAAGCTCAGTCGCTGCAGCAGGACTCTGGGCTCATCTAGTGCCCTGAGGCTGTCGTCTCCTCGCCATCCCGCTGTCCGCCATTGGCTCACTCTCGGGCTGCACGTGGTAGCAAGATGGCTGCCAGCAGGTGTTGCTCTGTGTCCTCCTCAGAATCAATCCTTGACGGAAAAAAACAAGTCTCTCTCTGGTAACACCAACCCAAGGCCCCAGAATAACTAAATGAACCAACAAGGGGACCAAATGGCACTGATTGGCCAGGCCAAGGCACATGCCCCCCTTCTCTGGAACCAGGAGGGGAGGCCTTCTGGGACACAATCTGAGGAAGGCAGTGGCAGTTTGAGCCACGGTCACCAGAGGAAGAGGCAATGGATATTGGATGGGCCAGACCTCAGATGGCCACTAAATAAGCCTAATAAAATATTTATGGAACACTAACCATGGAAGAGCACTTTGCCAGGTAAAAGAGAGAGGTGGTGCTGCTGCCCAGACCTACAGAAAAAGAAAACCTGTCATACTTCCAGGCACAAACAGGCAAGTGGTCTCTCCCAGATTTACTAAACAGGCCACCACATTTTCTCTTTCAGCCAGTGTGAGATCCATTCCCACTCAGGGCCAAACTGGCACTGCAGGCTGCTAAATAATTTATTTTGCTGACGCAAAGTTAAAAATCAGTCATGTCTGCTTTCCAAAGTGCCTTTGAGATCAAAGGTTTAGTTCAGGACTCATGAGGCTGGCCTCCTTACATATTTAAAGAATTTAGGGAAAATTTAATCTTACTCCATGCCTGATTTATTAAATTTCTACTGCCTGAGAGTAAGAACCTTAACTTTTTTGATGAAAGAAAGAAAACATGTAGTTGCTATATTCCTCTCTTCCACTGCCTCTGTGGATGAAATGCCTTCACTTTTCCCTGCTTTTACATTCACATACTTCATACAAAACATTCTAAGAAATTTCTACACCAATTTAGAATCTGAAAATTCAGATTAAAATATAAGAAAACTCACACCGTAAACATAATTGATATTAACTTTTTTTTTTTAAATAGGAAACTACAACTTTAAAGGCACTCTGATGGCTGACTCTGACCAAATTTCCTGAAGTGGCGTATCTGCTTCTCTGAGAATTTCCTTTTTAAGGAGCTTGAGAAGCTATTATTAACACATAGGAAGAATCTATACAGAATAGATTATGTTAGTCAAATCAAATCCAATTCTCTTCTGGAGTGAGGGTAATTTAGCTAGGTGATTTTCTAAATTAAGTTACAACTATTTGATATTATGGGCTGAAACTTGCTCAGTTAAAGATCTGGGCAAATAGTAGTTCTCTAAATTTCCATTTATACACCAGCTCTATCAAGGTGACCTAATATATAAGAGCTATCTGTAAATCACCTTAAATGGCACACAATTTTATTGCTAAGTCTTTGGTTTTATACCAAGGCAGAGTTCCCCAAACTGTGACTCAGTTAAGGTCAAAAGTGATCCTCATTTCTTTTTCCTTTCTTTCTTATTTTTTTTATTTCAGAATATTACAGGGGTACAAACACTTCGGTTACATATATTGCCTTTGCACCACCCGAGTCAGAGCTACAAGCGTGTCCATCCCCCAGAAAGTGTGCACCGCACCCATTAGGTGTGAATTTACCCATCCCTTCCATCTCCCCTCCCACCTGTCCGACACCCTATGAATGTTACTTCCCATATGTGCACATTAGTGTTGATCAATTAGTATTAATTTTATGGTGAGTGCATGTGGTGTTTGTTTTTCCATTCTTGTGATACTTTACTTTGAAGAATGGGCTCCAGCTCCATCAAGGATATTACAAGAGTAGGCTAGTTCACCATTGTTTGTTATGGCTGAGTAGTACTCCATCATTTCTGTGTCATCAGTGTGACTCGTCTTTCTTTCACCTCCATTATAGTCTCCTGGGATCCCTCTGATAAAATTCAACCCAAAGATGTGGACTCAAGGGATTCAAACAGTTAAGAAAGCAAGATTACAATCTATTGATACAAAGTAAAATATTTTAACTCCAGAGCCTGTTGAAATAAGTACTACAAAACAATCATATGCAAATGCTCAGTAAATAAATACACAGAGAGAGAGAGAGAGAGAGAGAGAGAGAGAGAGATCCTATATATGGACACTGCAAACTGAAGCCTGAAGGTGAATTTCTGAGAACCCAGAAATTCATTCTCTTACAGTCTACTACAAGAGTCAAGACAAGGAATAAAAGACAAAGACTAGAAATGCTCTTATGTGATGTCTTAAAAACAAGGCAGAGACACTACCTAACTGGTCAATACATGAAATGGAGAGGAAAATCACTATGAGATGAGTTGACCAAGGAAGATTTGCAAAACACTATCTTTTATCGCCTGGCTACTCTTTGACGGGTTTCTTCAAATCTCACCTTAAACATCACCTCCTTAGGGAATCCTTCTTGACTTCCAAACCAGATCACTACCTCCCATTAAATGTCTACAGTAGCCCATTTTTCTCTTTTGGAGCACAATTGAGACTCTATAATAAATAGTGTAATGATTTTTTTAAATAACTGATTACTCTATTGCAAACTCAGTGACTTCAGGGATCCTGCCCATGTCCCCAGCACCTAGCAGTGTCAATAAATAATCCAATAAGTAATTTTTGACTGAATGAACCACCTAACTCCTCTCATTACCTAGAATGTGATTCTAAAATGAAATCTCGGGGCATATTACCATTCAGATGACTGGAGGGTGAGGCTGTATTTCTGACACATTTGTTATTAAGCAAATCACTTACACTCTTCAATTTGAACTCTAGAAATGTGAGCAATTTTAGTGACTCTCAGTCCCTGAAAGAGGAGTGAGCATGGTAAACAAAACAATGTCCATGAGACTCTCAGAGGAGAATAAAAAAGCTATTTAAGGATTAGGACTTATTGGTGTTTTAGGAATAGATACTTATTGGCAGACATTTTATTCGCATGTGTTTTAGGACTGATGAGATTGATTTATGAGGGAGGTGATGTTTATGAGGGAGGTGATGTTCCGTTAATGCATGAAGATGGTGGAGTAATTCTGGGGTCATTTCTCTTTCCATTGTGATGCTCCATTTAAACTTGACCCATGTGAACCCTTATTAATGGCTTTCACACATTATTTCATAATAATGAAATAACCCTAAAAATAATCTCTGCATGTAAAAGAAACACTTAAGTATACAGATATACAATTCTCTCTTACAGTTTCTCTGTTTGAGTCCTTTATTTCTCAGGTAGTAAATATTGTAGCCTCATATGAGGAGAAGTCCTGAGGATGAAAATAGTTGTTCTTTAAAGTAGCTTAATGTGTCCTTTGAAACTAATAATCGGATTAAGCAACAGTGTCTTTGAAGGAGTTAGCTAACCTTGAAGCCCAATGAACCAGTTTGTCTTCCCTACAAAATTAGTCTAAGAGTAAATTTTCATCTCTATTAGAGGACACCCCACTGCCCATCCATTTGTTCTCAAAGTACAAGTTAAAAACTATAAATGAAAGTCTATGATTATGTTTATCTTAGTTTTTTTATCTACATACTTTTGTAGATATTATTCTACAAAATATTCTGCTACTTTTTATTGAATCAGTAACAAATGAAGTCTCTTGCCCTGTAACCAACATAATTTTACTTATTTATTTTTTTACCTTTCTCTTCATTTTTTTTCCCCGAGAAATTATCACATGGGTCATATACCATTTGGGTGAGGGTATAAACTACCATACACATTTGCTTTGGAATAATCCATGTGAAACTGTAATTCTAAGTGGTTTATGAATTTTTATTCCCATTAATAGCAAATATCAGATATACATGGGGGAAGGTAACCCACTATCTTAATGTCCTTCAAGAGTATTGCTAGAGACCCAAAGTCAAATGTGAAATGGGCTCAAGGTCTTTGTATCTGACTGTAGAGAACCAGTCAAGACATTAGAAGAATAATACCTTTTTGTTACCATACTCAACATAAAACAGAATATAAATTATAGGTTCTTTGAGAACCACTTTAGAGGTGCTTGTAAATCATTCATATTACACAGTAATTCACAAAGAGTAAAAATATTAAAATTAGTTTGGATCTCTTAGATGATTTACTATAATTATTGGGATTAAAAAATTATCCAAAGATAAGTCCTCTGTCACTGACAAGCCTGTGCTTATTATCTCAGATATTTCTGGGAAAGGAGATTCAATAACCTACACTAACAAGGAAACAACACACACACACAAGAAAGTCTTCTGCCCAGACTGTCTTTCACTGCATTTATATTTTTGATGGAAACAGTATATTACCCATATTCAAGTGCAGGAAAAATCTCATTAAAACAATTACCTTGACAAAGAATAATCTAAATTCCAAAGTTATTTCCATATCATGACCCAGTGAAATATGTTTTATTGATGTGATTTCAATGAGTTCAATATAAGTGTTTTTTTTTTCTTTTTAGAGTCCCTTTTCATTTAAAACACATTGGATATTACATCTTGATAAATGACATGCATTGAAGATGGCACAGAAAGCTGGTTTGTTATTTAGATTGACCATTTTGAAATTTCTTTTTTCTGACTACCAGCTAGTAATTATAATGTTCATGATTACTCTATCTTAAATATCTCAACACAAAAACACATCAAAATTATTCAACTATCCCCTCAATATGAAAACAATTCCCTATCTCTGGTAGTAGTGGCAAATACGAAGGACAAAAGTCAGAAAGAAAGTTGGAGTAAGAAAATTTAAGTAAATCTTCTCCTCTCCTTTTGGAGTCATGTAACATTTTCCCTCTAGTTTATTCACTGCGAGAGGAGCTAGACATTAGCTCTTTTTTTCCCAGATCTACTGTCCAGGAATGGAGTTTAGATTAAACAAATTGAACTTTAATAACATCTCCTGATTTTAAAAAATTAGATAGTTTAGTAGAGTTTGCTATATTAGAATTATATTTTAACCTACATAAATTTTTAGGAAACATTAATCACAAAGGTAGTTAAATGTAGGGATGGGGTGTATGTGCATGTGTGTGTGTGCATGTGATAAACAAATGAGGGGGGGGAGAGAGAGAGAGAGAGAGCGAGAGAGAGAGAGAGAGACAGACAGAGAGAAAGAGAGAGAGAGAGAGAGAGAGAGAGAGAGAATATTCTGTGGCGTCTCCCAGCTTTAAATTATTCAATAGATTTATCTCTGGAAGGCCAGCTCTCAAGTGCGTGCTTCACTACAAGAGAGATTCTCAATAGCGTTCCATGACACCTGCTGTAGTTACACCTGCTATAATAAACACCTACCAGGCTTTCCACCTGTACCTCATCCTCTCCTGATCCCCCCCTCCAGGTCTGTAGGTACAAGCACTGAGAAGTGAATCAGTGGTGGGGACCTCTCAATTATCTAAATAGGGAGTTTTTCTAAAGTAGTTTTCAGTGAAGCCATCACATATGGGAGCCTTTAACACAAGTACAACCTCTATGTATCTCTCCCCATCTCCTGCCTAAAACATGACATACTCTCATAAGAAACAAAGAAAGGAGTTATGGATATGTTCCCTACCCCAACATTAAGAAAATGTCAAGCACAACCATGGGCCAGCAGTCTTTCTTCAGTGTCCCTGAAGGGAACTTTGAAAATAATTGATGGGAACATGCAAAACAGCAGTAGTGAACACCACCATTTGCATTTGAAGATTTTGTCCTTTCCATCCACTTGATCCCTCGAATCCAATCATCTTTTTTTAATGGTGATATTGGGGTGAGGGTGAGACCTTCCATGAGTAATTTTACTGATTAATTAAATAATTCAGATATCATCAAAGGTAAATTTACCACCTCTGAGTTTAATTATAATATTAAGAATCAGACTTCAAGTTACTTTCATCACAAGGCTAGACAGTAAAGCAGAAAGTCTGAGAGCTAACAGCCTACTTTTGGACCAGTGGATCCCAACTCTGCCAGAATACTAGCATCATCTTGGGGAGCTTTTAAAAATGCAGATTCTCAAGAAATATCAGGAGGATGTGGGCAAGATGGCCTCCTGGAGACATTGCTTGTTGGATCAACCCAACAGGAAGACAGGATATTGGACAAAGAAGAGGGGACAAGAGTTGCAGCTCAGCTGTTGGCCACAGAGAGAGAAGTCAGAGATGGCTGGGGACCCCAAGGAGAAAACTGTGAAGCCAAGAAGTAAGAAGATAAAGAAGGGAAGATATCGGCAGGGATGAAACCCAGAGAAGCTCGGAGCCCAAGGAAAGGGTAAGGGGGGATTCCTCTCCCCCTCACAAATGCCTTCAGTGAACAGCAGGACACTAAGCATACTGAAGTCTTTTCCACCCTCCACAAGCCCAGGCACAGTGGCAAATACGGAATAGTGGGATGAACTAGTGAGTCCCAGAAGTTTGGGCAGCCCAAGTGGGACACCCCTAGAGGCAGAGTGCCACAAAAGGCCAGCTTTCTCCCATCCAGACACCCTCCCCACCCCACCTTCCCTAGGCACTACAACTGAGAAAGCCGTGTGAGCTTGGGCTGTCCAGGAGCTGCAGCTCCACCCAGTACAACCAAGGGTGTAGTTAGAGCCAAAAAGTTTGCAAACAGCTGCTTCTCACTTCTCGCTGATGGGCGCACATCGTAGGCTAAGGTTTCCTCACAAAGTGGACCCACACCTTTTCCTGTTGAGGTCTGTGGTGGAACAGGGGTGAACAATTTGGAAATGTCCTGCCCACAGGTGTTTCACAGGCTTACACGCCAGCATCTCAGAAAAGCAAGCCGGCCTCAGTGTACCCTGGACATGAGATGGGTGCAAGGGGACACAGGAGAGAAGACTGAAAGCTGGACTCAGGTGGCAAGGAAGCCTGCGTGGTCATATCCGACAGGAGTGTGTAGTGGGGAGCTGAAGACCAGGGATCAGGGAACACGCCTATCCCCTCCTCCCCCCATTAGAGAACTGCCATATTGGGTAAGCATGTGGCATGGAGAGGAACAGCCTTTCCCAGTTTCATGACAACTGAACACCTCACACTCAGGCACCAGCTGACCTGTTGCTATGACCCCTCACCCACTCATTACAACAGGGAGAGCAGTTAGTGTTAAGAAACTCACGAATGGCCATTTCTTTCCAGTGGTCACATGCTACAGACAGATGTCCCCATAGATACAAGGACCCACACCTCTTCCTTCAAAAACTGGCTGTAGAACAGGAGCGCACAACTTTAGAACTCCCTGCCCACCAGCGTTTCATGGCAATGCATGCTACCGGGTCAGACATACACACTGGGGACAGGTTTGAGAGCTGGACTCTGGTGGTGAGGGAGCACGTGTAGACTGAACTGACAGGAATGTGCTGTGGTGCAGGGGTCCAAGGAGTGATAATTTGGGGGAGCACTCACCCCTTCCTTGCATAAAAATTATGCTACTAGATAAGGGTGAAAGGATCCCAGCCCGGTGCCTTAGCACTCAGCGTTCAGGTCCCTCCCCCTTAATCAGCCCTCCTGGTTTGGTGAGCCCATCCAGACCTTCCTACTAGCAGCTCCCCCAGTGACCAGGGAAGCATTTTCTGAGCCCTGCAGAGGCTTTGCAAAGCCTTTCAGGCTCCCGCATTCTAGCCATGAATTGCCTTGCCCCTTCCTCCACCTCAGTGGTGGTGGAGACCAAGCAACCCCTTGGGAGCTTCATAGTCTCTCCTCCTAAAGCTAGGGACACTCAAGTACTCCATCTGGGAGACCAGAGTCTGCTATTGGCAAAAAAGAACATCTCAGCAGCTGGCTCTATCATACAAACATTAACCAATGACTTTATAGTGCATCCTGTGTTACCCAACTCGAGCAAACAAGAAGTGATTCATTCACACTCAGAGGTACCAACCTCCTTTTCGGAGATTAATCTGGGGGACCCAACACAATTCACACTGCTGAGAAGAGGTGAAGACAGCAGCACAAAGGCAACCCAACAGGTCCATCAAACCTGCTTGAACCCCCATAGGCAACTCACAACCAGCACTCTTCTCTCTGCAACAGTCAAGTATTGATCTTCGGGGACCCGGGAGCAGACCTACAAGCCAGGCCAAGTTACCTGGACTGGATCAAAAGGCCAGATGGAAAGGAATCATGAAAGGAAACAACAACTCTTTACCAATGGATACCAACCGATATGGAAATATTGAAATGACAAGTTAAAGAATTCCAAATTTGAAGCTCAATGACATACAAGAGAAAATAGAAAACCAACGCAAAGAAACCATAAAAATAATACAGGAAATGAATGAAAAATTCACTAAAGAAATTGGCAATCGTGGCAACACCAAAAATTAGTAAATGGGATTTGATTAAACTAAAAAGCTTCTGCAAAGCTAAGGAAACAATCAACAGTGCAAACAGACAACCTACAGAGCGGGAGAAAATATTCACAAGCTACGCATCTGATAAAGGGCTGATATCAAGAATTCACAAAGAATTCAAGCAAATCAGCAAGAAAAAAACAACCCTATTAAAAGATGGGCAAGACATGAACATACACTTTTCAAATGAAGATAGATTAATGGCCGGTAAACATACCAAAAAATGCTCAACATCACTGATCACTAGGGAAATGCAAATCAAAACTACAATGAGATATCATCTAATGCCAGTGAGAATGGCTTTTATCAAAAGCCCCAAAACAACAGATGTTGGCATGGATGTGGAGAGAAAGGAACTCTTATACACTGTTGGTGGGACTGCAAACTAGTGCAACCTCTGTGGAAAGTACTATGAAGATACCTCAAAGAACTAAAAGTAGAACTACCATTTGACCCAGCAATCCCACTACTGGGTATTTATCCAAAGGAAAAAAGGTCATTTTATCAAAAAAGACACCTGCACTCAAATGGTTACAGCAGCACAATTCATAATTACAAAGATGTGGAATCAACCCACGTGTCCATCAATTCATGAGTGGATTAATAAAATGTGGTATATGTGTACCACAGAGTACTACTCAGCCATAAAAAAATATGGTGAACTAATACCTTTTGTAACAACCTGAATAGAATTGGAGACCATCCTTCTAAGTGGAGTATCACAAGAATGGAGAAACAAACACCACACGTACTCACTACTAAATTGTAACTTAACTCAACAGCACTTACGTGCCCAGATGGAAGTAAAACTCAACAGAAATCTAGCAGGTGGGAGAGGGGAGTAGGAGGATGGGTGAAATCACACCTAATGGCTACAATGTGCACCAGCGGTCCCCAACATTTTTGTCACCAAGGATCAGTTTCCTGGAAGGCAATTTTTCCACATATGGGGGTAGGGAGAGGAAGGTGGAGCTCAGGTGGTGGTGCCAGCGATGGACAGTAGCTGTAATACAGATGAAGCTTCACTTGTCTGCTCGCTCACCTCCTGCTGTGCTCCCCACCCCATTTCCTAAGTTTCATGGAAGGCAATTTTTCTGTGGATGGAGGTGGAAGGGGCAGTGGAGTTCTGCAGCCCGGTCCCTAACAGGTCATGGACTGGTACCACTCTGCAGTCTGGTGGTTGGGGACCACAGATGTACCCTGCATGATGGGCACACTTATAACTCTGTCTCAAGAAGTACACAGGCAACCCATGTAACCAAAACATCTGTACCCCTGTAGTATTCTGAATAAACATTTTTAAAAATTTAAAAAATAAAAATGTAGATTCTCAGGCCTCATCACAGACCAATTACATCAGAAACTCTAGGGGTTGTTGCCCCTGTAGAGGGTTTTTAATCCCACTGGTGATTCTAACATGAGCCAGTATTGAGAACTCCTAGTGTTACTAATATAAGTGGGAGTGAAAATCACAGAGCACTACAGCAGCCACCCTGGAAGACAGTGAACTGCAGAACCTAGGTTTATCAGTCAGGGTAAGACAGGATATGCTGCAGTAACAAACAACCCTCCAAGTCTCAGTGGCTTAAAACAATGAATCTAAGTGGCTTGACGTGCATTTCATCTGGGGCTTTCTTTTACATCATTCTTAACAAGGGAACCAGGCTGAGAGGGACCACAAGTCCATTCTCACATAAAGGCTAAAGCAGAAAAAAAAATTAATTTAGAAAATCACGCAGTCACTCTTAAAGCTTTTTCCCAGCTGAGACTTGCATTTTGTGGAGAAGGCAAGTCTCAGAGCCACACTCACTTCCAAAGGGTCAAGGAAAATGATTGTACCATAGCATGGAAGGCAGAGTGGCAGTGAGTGAGGAATCTTTGGCAATTGGCTTGAATGATGACCATAAGAGTCCACCAGCTTGCTTCTAGCTTTCCAAATCCCTTTCAGACTGAGAAGAGGTAATGTTTAGGAAGCTCCTCAGAAATGGACCCAGGCCAAATCCCCTGACAACCAGACATGCAGTGATAGATATTGTATCTTATGAAGGAACGGAGTCCTAAAACTAGTACACAAGGCAGAAATCATGTCTAGCAAAAAGCCACTTTGGAAAATGAATTTAAAAGCTACCGCAGTGACACATTATTCATACAGTAGATTTCAGTAAGTCCAATATAGCTAGCTTTTCCTCTATGTGGGGAACAGATCTCTATTTCTTCAGTTAGGCAATACATGAAATAGTCAATTCCCCTTCTGGGCTCTGTTAAACAGAAATGCATTATCTGTTAATGTAAGATCCCATCAAGAGAGGCCAAGTGATGAAGAACAATGCAGGACAGCAGAATCAAACTTTCTTTCTCAAGTTTACTCCAGAATATACGATCATCGAAGGGGAGGGCGAGCAGAATTGTATGTACTGCTTAATCTGTTATTCTCCCTGTAAATTTTTTGTCATGAAGACTGTATGCTTGACCTGGCATGAGCTAAATTCACACATGATTTGACTCCACTGTGTTTCTACAATACGTGAGAGGATATGTTCCTGATTCTTTTCCACCTACTCAAATTGTGTTCAGTTAATACTACAGTCCAGTAGCAATAGGTATCTGTGCTAAGTTGAAATATGTAAATGAAAGAGTACAATAAGGTCTTAGAATGTTCAAAATATTAAAAGTAACATGAACCATCCAAATTGTTTTAGCAAAACAGAATAATTTCCAAGCCAACAGACTCAGTGAATTCTAAGTTATATCTATACTATTACAACACAATAAAAAAAAACCTACAAAGTTTTAAAAGAATAGTCTTAAATTCTACATGTTTTCTACTATCATAGATCAGGAACGTATCTTTCACATAAAAAGTAATCCATTTGTTGCCTTAGAATTTATGGGAGGATTAAATGAGAAAAATGTCTGCAAAGCTTTTAGCACTGTCTAAAACATACAATAAGTGCTCAATTAATCTTCCAAATGTAACCTGCTTTTATTATGCATATGCACATGCATGTATATATGTATATATGTATATGTAGGTACATGTATGGATACTATGTGTATATATTCTTATATATATGTCATATGCAAATACTGTTTTTTTTCAGTAAACTTTCCTAATATGACCCAGCTGGAAATAATGTTTTTCTTACCTTTATTTCCATGGCATTTTCTCCCAATTTTTAATGTGTATATCATATATATGCATACACATACATGGAAATGTGCTATAGGAGCCAAGAGAAGGAGGTGCAGGCGGTGGAGTGCTATTCCCTCAACCATGAGAGTCAAGTTCGTCTAATGAGATAGTGACAAGACATAAGAATACCATATGGTTCTAGATTTTCTCAATTTTTCTGCAGACAATGGGAGTCACTGAAGGTTTGTGAGCAGGTGCCTGACACACACAACTTACATTTTCAAAAAAGTCAATCTATGACAAGTAGGCAGTAATGATGGATTTCATGTATTCAGTCAACACTTTATGACCCATATCATGCTAGTTTGTCATTAAAATAATAAAAGACATTGTTTTGTTTTGTTTTTAAGGTAGGAGGAGAAGTACTTGTTGGGTAATAAGGCTTAGTTTACAAGGAAGAGAAAGATATTCATGTAAACTCAGAAAGCTGATGGTGTCACCGTTGACAGGGAAAGACAGGATGGTCAGGTGTGAAGGTGACAAGCCCACTGCAGACATGTCAGTGTGAAGTGACTGCAGGACACCCCCGTACAGATGACACAGACATCTGCTCTGCAAGTTGGAGCACAGCGGGGAGAGATATACTTGGGAATGATATACACTGGAATGTTAACTTTCCAAATTTACAGTCCCCAAGAAAAAAAAAGTTTCAATTATTAAAGGCAGAGACAAAATCATGTAAAAATGATAGACAGAAATCCCACAAGATCTACAGAAATTAATCTGACACCTCCTTTATATGCACCTTAGAATCCACAACCTGTGTGACCTCACCTGTACTGGATGGAAGAGTTTCTTCTCAGGGAAGTGACCAGGGGCAATGACAAACAGAAGGAAGAGAGGGATAAACTAAAGTAATCTGAAAATTGGATAATGTCTGGTCAGGGTGGCCTATCAACGCACATCTTTAGATTAAGCTCTCTGTTCTCCAGTGAATCATACCCACCACAGGTAACCTAAATGGTAACTCAACCCCTGACTGGCATTTGACTGATTTTTGTTGCTGTTCTTGTTGTTATAAAAGGTAGCATTGTTTATGAAAGCATTCTTATACATTTGGAAAATTATTTGAAATGTGATTCTCTTACTTATGTGCTTAAGCAAGTAAAAAATACATATTTAATACATCAGAGGCTGCATACTATGAGAAGAAAATAATCTCAACAATTCATCAAACACCTCAACTAACCAAACATTTCCAACTGCCCACCATGTCTATGCCATCCCTCACCTCTCCTTCTTTGCCTTTAAACAAAGAGGGAGAATGTGATAATACCTGAGAACACAACAATAAATGGAAAGCAACAAAGCCTCAAATACTTCCCGTGGTAGAAGAAAGACTTCATCTTAGCTACATACAATCACCAACATTAAGAATGTATTTGTTGTTTTGGGATTTTTTGATAGAGGCCAATCTCACTGGGTTTAGGTGACATCTCATTGTGGTTTTGATTTGGATTTCTCTAATGATTAGAGGTATTGAGCATTTTGTATATGTTTGCTGGCCATTAAGAATGTATTAAAAAAAACTTATTTGGAGGTTAGCTTTACAGACCCATTTATGATACAGAAGGAAGGACTTCCTAACTAGAATAGTGGTTACACTTGTTAAAAAGTGCTGCCCCTCGTATACAAAAATAAAAGCTCTGTGTTACCACTGGGAACTTGAGGATGAAACGATGCTAGTGGTGGGGTAGCGGGGTGTGGGGAGGCTTAGGGAGAATCAGCATTCTCTCACCTAGAGATTCCTAATGATAGATGGTGCACATTCAAAAGGTGGATTACAGCGTTAGGGATATAATTTGTGCCTGTGAAGCAAAGAGAGTGGAACAAAGTGTTTAGGGGTGAGATGCAAATACAACACTTCATAAGAGTTATAGTAAAAGGATAATGTATACACCATGATTCATAAAATAGAAAAATCTATTGCCAAGGGTCACAGAAGAAAGAAGGCTTCATGGAAGAGACAAGATGAACAAAGGCTCAGGGAATGATTCCTGATTGGGAATATGTACAGCATATTCATGGTGAAAGGAAAATCCACCCAGGAAGGAATTATGCTATAAACCATGGTCATAAGGTGATAAAGCTGTAAAAACCAGTATGCCAGGTGATGGTGAATGGAACTACTTATTACAAGTAATGAAGAAAAAAATTTAAAGTCCAGTAGCATGATGACATGTTAGCTTCTGTATTTTAGGGAAGGTTAATCCAACACCTTTCATTTCAGCATTGATTGAAGAAGGATATATCAAGAGAGCAGAGAATAAATTGGAGGCTGTTGTTAGGGTGATAGCAATAGGAATGCAAAGGTAACTCGAAGAAATTCTCTACATAACACAATGATGCATTGAACTTGGGGATGAATGAAGGAACAGAGTCAAGGCCAGGTGTAGAAATGCAGGCCCACAAAACCACACAAATGATGCAACCAGTAAAAGAGATGGGGAGTTCACTTTTATTGAAATCTGCTTGGAAGAAAGATATGCGTAGGACAGATGCCATGGGATCTTGTTTTGCATGGCCAGGTAGGCTAGTGGACAAGAGAGACTCAACAAGTAGCAAAGGAGTTATGTAAATTCCCTGCCATTACTATGTTCACGTTACATAATATATCTTAATTTCTACAGCAGTGTGGGTTATATTATTTTCCTTTTTCCCTCCATTAATTCTCTAGTTATCAGAGTCTATATGAGAACAAATATTCTATTTTGGAAGTCACCTCTGTGATACTACACAAATTCAGATTGGTTTATTCATGAAATTACTCTAACACAGATACGGACACAAAGGGGACATCATCAATTGGGTCCTCATCTGGTTTTTCCTTTCAAAAGCTCTGTCCACACATAACAGCATCAAATGCAACTTCTCCAGGGATGCATTGTGGTACAAAAAGGGAAAATTTATCCCAATACACATTCTAATCTCTGCTACAACAAAAGCAGAGAACATTATATTATCTTTGACTATAACTAAAAGAAAAGATTATTCTTTTTCAGATATTATGTAATACAAGTATCTGAACAAAATCTGAACACATGAAATGTATATATATATATATATATATATATATATATATAGTATACAGGGAAATAAATAAAGATATTATATTTGGGGTGGAATGGGAAGGACTCACTGTTAAGAATTTAGTATTTTAAAAGCATGGGGGGAAAAAACACAATTGGTCACCCTTCCCCAGTTCAGGATAAACATAAACTAACTTATGTCACTTATCTCCAGCTCCTCAGTCTCTGGGTTGTACATTTTTCCCTTTCTCCTCCCCTCCTGCCTTAGCATTCTTGGTTGTTCAGTGATCCAGGTTTATTTTCCTTCCTTTCAGCCTTGACTTCCCTCAAAATCTCACAATCAGCTATTCAGAAAGGATGGGCACTTGGTTCCATCTGAGCACTGCTTCTCCAGGTGTGATCTACAGACCACCTGCAACAGCGTCCTCTGCAGTGTGCATAAAGATGCCAATTCCAAGGCACACCCTATGTCAAATGAAGTTAGATTTCTCACCCTCTTCTTGTACCCCATACTCTTTGTTGGACTTCCTTCAACGCTCAAAGTATTCTTATTTCTCCTTCACCCTAATTGAACCTGTACAAAAATGTGATGTAAGAAGAGTATGTCCTGATACAAGCCCTACTCAGGTGAGTTGCACCTACCTAAGATCACATGCTTAACCATGGCAAGTATTTGATTTACTCAATTACAAAATCAAGAAACTGCTGTACTCAACTATTTATTCCAGTTCAACTCAGGATCTCTTCAACTGCAAAGGAGGACATGGCTCCTTTCCGGACAAGAAGTATTCACCATATGTCCAAGAAGCAGATCTTTTTCATTACAAGAAAATGAATATGACTTTCAGCCAGATTTTGGCAACTGTATCAAGCAGATAAGTGAATGGAGGTGACAGTTAATAGTAATTCATGCACGCCAGCATTTGTTGTTTTGGGACTTCTTTTTTTTCTTCCAAAAATTTTATTGGGGGAAAACTACAAAACATTTACAGTACAATGTTTACAGTCACAATTTGTAGTGAGCTGATTTCCCAAAATGTATTACCACTCAAGTTGACTTATCTTGTTACATTCAAAAACCTACTCTGTCA
>CAUYRT010056711.1:0-22837 GCA_963574885.1 Lepilemur ruficaudatus | reverse complement strand
CGGGCTAGAGTGCTGTGGCATCAGCCTAGCTCACAGCAACCTCAAACTCCTGGGCTCAAGCGATCCTCCTGCCTCAGCCTCCCAAGTGGCTGGGACTACAGGCATGCGCCACCATGCCCGGCTAATTTTTTCTATATATATTTTTAGTTGGCCAATTAATTTCTTCCTATTTTTAGTAGAGACAGGGTCTCACTCTTGCTCAGGCTGGTTTTGAACTCCTGACCTTGAGCAATCCTTCCGCCTCTGGCCTCCCAGAATGCTAGGATTACAGGTGTGAGCCACCACGCCCGGCCAGGGATGGATTTCTGTTACCTGAAAACTTCAGGGGACTCCCAGGGAGAAGGGGAGAATGGGAATACCGAGTCCCCAAGTCTCCGTGAGGGAGTGGAAGTGCCTGAGCCCAGAGTCTCTATGTGACCACCGGGATGTGAACCCTGAGGTTTCTACATTCTCTCCAGGTGATATGGAGGGGAGGGTTCGGTGTCCCGGTGACCGCAAGGGACCAGTTTTCAGTGTCCAGGGAGATGCAGGGAGGGTGTGGCCAGTCTCCAGACAATCCCTGGGGTCCAGCCTCCAGGAGACCGCGGGGGGGGGGGGGACAGTTCGTCTGATGTCACGTGGTCTTGGGAGGCGTGGCCAGTCTGCAGGAGACTGGGTAGTCTGTTGGCCTCCTGAGGTCCTCAGGGCATGTGGCCCTTCTCCTGGAGAAAGTTGGGACAGGGGCAAAATCCACTGGCCGGAAGAGATGGGGCTTGGCCAGTCTCCAAGGAATTCCAGGGTACTAGTCTGCCAGGACTGGCCAGTCTCAAGAAACCCTAGGGGCGTGATGAGTTTCTAAGGGACCGCAGGGCACTAGACCAGCGGCCAAGCGCCCCAGCCGTCTGCCTGCTCCGGACCTAGACGCGCAGCGGGGTCCAGGCAGCAGGGTCGCGCGCGCCTCCTGCCCACCCGCCACCACCGGCCCAGCCCCAGCCCCAGCCACCAGGTGCAGGGTCCGGGGCGCCGGGCGCGCGGTAGCAGTAGACGCCAAAGAGGCGTCGGGTGGCATCCGGGAAGCCGAGGCTGCGCACGCCCGGCCGGCGGCCTCCGCAGCGCGCGCGCGGGTTCACGATGGGGTAGCGCGCGCTGCCGTCGGCCAGCCAGCCCGCGGTGCAGCGGTCCAGCAGCTGCAGCTTCCACGCGGCGAACAGCTGCCCCACCTTGGCCACCGCCGCGCCGCGAGCGGCGCACGCGCGCGCGGCTCCTGCGAAGGGCACCGGCCGCAGCGGCTTCAGGAAGAACACGCGCCCTGAAGGGTGGAGCGGGGTGGGTTGTGGGATTCGGGACGTCCCCAACCCCAGCCCAGGACTCCAGCCGCGGGACCGCAGCTCCCATGCAGCCCGGGACCCCACCCTCGGGCCAGGGCGGTGTTGGTGCCTGGCGAGTTTTGACTGCTGCTCTGTGCAGTCTGGGGAGAGGGGTCTCCTGTTTCCAGTCGCCCAGGGCTGGGAGGGGAAGAAGGGCCCGCGGGTCGGGGGTTGGAGGCAGGGCGGGGTGGGGGTGGGATAGCCACCCGTCTGGGGGCGGGGCCTACGCACCTGGGAGGTTGGACGTGAAGCAGAAGGCGTCGTAGCGTTCCTCGGCGTTATGGCGATACCCATAGTTGCGCACGCCCCCGTTGGCGCCTCCGCCGGTCCCCGCGCTCCCGGCGCCGCCCAGGCCGCCGCAGGGCTCCCGGGGCTGGCTCACCGGGTACTGCACGGAGCCGTCGCGCAGCCAGCCCGCGTTGCACCAGTCCAGGCCGTCGCGCCAGGCCGCGTGCAGCTGCTCAGCGGAGGCCAGGATACCGTCCTGCTCGGCGCAAGCGCGCTGCGCCTCCGCGAAGGTCAGCTTGTAGCGGCCGCCACGGGGGTGGTAGGGAAAGACCACGCCTGGGGATGCGGGGGCGCACGGGAATCAGCTGGGGCCAGCCCGCCCCCATCCGCCTGATGTCTGGGGTGCCACGTGACTTTTCAAGCTGGACATTCTAATCCATCCCTCCCTTTGGCCTCAGACCTGACCATGCACCTCCCCAGCTCATACCCCTATGGCTGGCTCCCTTGCCTTAAACTTGGGATTCACTTGACCTGTCTCCTTAACGTACTTAATCTTGTCCACCTTTGCTCATGTTTTTTCCAATCTGTTCCACCTGCTGAACTCCTAACCCAGCTCCCAAACTCTCCTCCATTCAGTCTGCCCTGCCTCTGATATTCCCCCGGTACTGGGTCTTTCCCTCTAGTCCAATCCTGAGCCCACAGAACTGCGAATGTCTGTTCCCGGTGATGACTCCCCCAGACTGGGAGCCCCTGGAAGAAAACCCCTTTAAGTCTCCCAGCATTGCCCAAGGCAGTACCCACTGGTGTCCCTTCCACCTTCAGTTTTTATGACTCTGGATCTCGTCCCTCATTGGGCTCACAGTCAGCTCAGCTCAAGAGCATTCTGTGTGCCTGTGTTTGAGGGCCGGGGCTTGGGGTGAGCTGGGACATTCAGCAGACCCAGGACAGAGGCAGACAGGGGCCAGGCCTGGAGCTGACAGACCGGGGACTGAATCCCGGCTCTGCCACTCACTAGCACGTGCCCCAGGCAGGGCTTTAGCCTCTCTGAGCCAGTCGCCCACCTGCTGCTAATAGCTGTCTCCCTCGGGGTCTGGGAGAAATTAAATGAGACTCCAGAGAGCTCTTCAGCTAAGTACCTGTCCCATAGAAAACGCTCTTTATTGGGACAGCTGCTGCTATTATTGTCATTTGTAAAATTTGGGGAGTCCAGCATGGGAAGGCCCTGAAATCTCTCTTAGAAACTTCTACGGTGGACTGAGGAAGGCAAACCAAGTGGGAGGGAATTCCTCAGATAGAAACCCCACCTCCCAGCTCCACGGGCAGCCAATCAGAGCCTCCCATCTCTGAGCTGCAGCCATTGGCTCCCACTTGGGCACATGACTCAAGCTAAGCCAATGAGGGACAACTCTGGGACTCTAGCTGGTGCTCTTAGGAAATCAGTTGCTAAGCTGGGAGGCTGGAAGCTTGGAACTGTTTTTGGCTCCATAGGGGAAAATTTGCTTCAGGGAAGCAGAGCTGAAGGATGGGTTTCTGGCATGGTGGGCGTGTCATTGTGCCTGAATCCTACCCCAGGATTTCTCAAGGCCTCCCCTAGTGACATTTCGGACGGGATCATTCTTTGCTGTGAGGGACTGTCCCTGGCCTCTACACACTAGATGCCAGTAGCAGGCTCCTTCTCCAAGTGGGGCAACCTAACATGTCTCCAGACACTACCAATGTCCCTTAGGGAGCAAAATCACCTTGAATCGAATCTGGGCGAGCCCCTAAGTTCCTTGGGGCCAAATTGATTTGGTTTCTGTCTCTTGCAATTTCCCCCACCCTGTCCTCCCTTAGAAGCAAGCTTCCTCCTGCCCACGGGCTGGTCACCTTCCAGGTCCAACTTGACCATGCCAGCGTCATCTTCCAACTCGTTGGTGACCTCGCACTCGTAGCGCCCGTAGTCCTGCAGTGTGACGTTCCGGAGGACCAGGGAGGCATCCCCAGGCCCATCGCCCTGAAGCTCGGCCCGCCCGCGGTAGCTGCCGAATGCCCGGTGTTGGGGGCCCAGGGCCACGAAGACGTCGATGAAGGCCAGGGGGTCCACCACCTTTGTCCACTTGAGGCGGACGCCGTCGTGGCCGTGGGCAGCTGCCTCATAGTGGTAGCGGCAGGGCAAGACGATGGTGCCACCCCGGTGGCTTACCACCTGCCCAGGCGCCGTCTGCACTACCACCGAGCCTGACTCGCCCTCTGCGGGCGACCAAGCAGGGTTCAGAGACGGGGCTTAGGGACGGAAGGGGGACCCTGGGGAGGGGATGTGGGAAGACTTGGGTGGGGTGAAGGGCTCAGGAGGGGGCAAGGGGCTCAGATGCAGAGGAGTTGGGAGGATCGTGGCGGTCAGGAACGCCCTCCCCCCTCCCCCTCCCCGCACCCGAGTGATCAATCTTGGCCACGGCTCCCGCGGGGCAAGACCTGCTTCGGTGGCCCTGACTCACCGAGCACGTGCACGACCTTCTTCCGGCCGCGCTGCGCCCCTGCGGGGGCGGTGAGCAGCAGGACTCCCCAGGCCGCCGCCAAGAGCGCGCGGGGACCCAAGGCCGTCCGAGCGCACACCTGGGGGCACAGGGTGCTCGGTCCAGCCTCCCAGCCTCTGCCTTACGGATGACCGGCTCCCTGGCCCGCCTTCCCCGAGGCCAGGACCTCCCTCACACCCAGGCCTGCACCCTGGCGGGGTCCCAAAGATAACTCTCCCCCCCCTCCTTCCAAAGGAGAAGACTGGAAGTCACTCCCCTACCCCACACCCTCAAGGGACCTCACCCTCGCTCCTGCGCGAAGCCCAAGCCCCTGGGCTGCCCTCCCTGAGTCTTGCCCCGGCTTCCCGCCTGACCCTGGACCCCCAACACCCATGGCTCGGAGCCCCCCTCCGGCCCGGCCCGGCCCGGCTGGGATGGGGGAGGAGCTGGAGAAGCGGCAGCAAGGTTATCCGTGCGCCAGGAGACTGCAGCAAACCGGGCCGGCGGGCGCTCGCAGGGTGCGGGGAGCTGGAGAGACACACGGAGGAGAGGACAGGGACGCAAAGAAAGCAGGAGAGACGGAGAAGAGAGTGCGCACGCAGAGAAGGGGAAGGGAAGACAGAGATAGAGACGGAGAGGGAGAGGGGCCCAGAGAAGAGGGGGGAGAGACAGGGGTAGTGAAAGAGAGACACACAGAGAAGGGGAGAAAAAGGGGACAAAGAGGGAGAGACAGAGAGGGAGAGAACTCGGAGAGAGTACCAGAAAGAGAGAGAAACACAAGGCGGTGAGAGACAGCAGAGGAGGGAGAGACAGAGACGGCGAGACACTCGGAGGGACACCGATTCCCAGACACGGTTACAGAATCCCAGATCGGGGACACCGGGACCCACGACGTGCCTGCGCCCCGCGGCCGCGCCCCACTCACCATCCTGCCCTGGCGCCCCCAGCGAGCGGCCCCTATGCGCCCGGACTGCGCTCCGCACACCGGGGAAGGACTGGGCAGGTCCCTGCAGGCGGCGCAATCCCGGCATCTGCCTGCAAGGGGAGGAGGGAGGCGCGGGGGGGGGGGCGTTAAAGGGAACGCGGAGGCCCACGGCTCCGCGGAGAGGTGGCCGCGTGCGTGGGCGGAGGAAGGACCGCTCTGGACTTTGAGTGCAGAGCCAAGAATGTCCCTGCTGGCTGACCTTAGGCAAGGGAAGGAACTTTCTGAGCCTTAATTGATTTAATCATCTCTAAAATGGAGGTGAAGGCACTGCTCATGGAGTCCCCAGTCTTTCATATTGATTACCCAGGTTTAGCAGGAGGGCCAAGTGACCTGGTTAAAGGGATTGGCCTGCAGGCCTCAGTTTGCCCATCTGTCCACTGGGTGACCATCGTGGAGTCCTGGGCTCCAGCACCCAAAAGGTGCTTACTCTGCAGGGTGGGGGCCCCACAATGATCACATTCTGCCTACGGGACCTGGAGCCACAGGTCCAAATCCAACAGGGCCCCTCACTGGCTGTGGCACCTTGAAGGAGACCGTTGGCCTCCCTGAGCCTGTTTCCACCCCTGGGAGGCGGACCGCCGGTTCATTGGGGCAGGTCCAATGGCCAGACACACAGTAGGACCTGGTAAAGGTTGGTAGGGCAGGGAGCAGGGACGTCTGGTCAAGCCCCTGACCCAGTCACCCCCTAAGCCTGGCCTTTCACCACTTTCAAAAATCAAAAGCCAGGAAAGGGTCAGGCCCTTTCCCCTACCCCTTGGCTGCCTCCCCAGCCTCAGTTTCCCCCATCTGGAATACAGGGTGAGATTCAGTACGCAGCACTGGGGGTGTGCCCTCAGCATGGTGTTTGGTAACTATGCCATGCTATTCGTTATGATTTATTGGCAGAGCAGGGACTTTCCTCTCCTAATTGTGACCTCACGCAGGCCTCCTGTCCATCCGGAGCCTTGGCTTTCCCTGTCTGGAAGCTGCAGCTGTGTACTCCAACCAGAGGCTCACGCCTGCTGTCCCGACACCTCTGCCTCCCGACAGCCACAATGGTGGTGATGGGTGGGCTCTCGAGAGGTCCAGGAAGAAGGCCATTCACCTCTGTGCCCTGAAACACTCAGGCAGCAACATTTTGGACATCAAAGGAATTTTTACTAAAAGGACCCTTGTGGGGATGATGGATAAATTCTGGGAGGGGTGGGAAGAGTCCGTGTGGGGGTTGGGGCGTGGTGAAGGCTGTGCGAGTCTCTCTTTGCAGGAACACCTGGCCTTTGGTCTCCCATCCCACCCACTGGCCTCAAACCACCAAAGCCAGGACTGAAGACACCTGGAGACGACCCTCCTGCCTCCAAAAAACCCTCCCCACCCTTCGCAGGGCAGGGCCAGCTGGGTGTGTAAGCAGAGTTCTGAGGAGCCCCACAGCCTCCTCAGTGCTGCTTCTCATGGTGCGCTGGGGGGCTGGGGGCTGGTGGCTGCAGGAAGAAAGCGGGCCACCGCAGGCAGCGGTAGGCCAGCAGGTGGGGGCCCAGCGCATACAGCAGGTTGCACAGGAAGAAGCAGGTCCAGGTGTCCTCGGGCACACGGTAGGTGAAGGGCGTGCGCAGGTGCATGGAAGCACCCATGTGCGAGAACTGTGCCTGGTCGCCAGACAGGAAAGATGGGTGTCAGGGCCAGCAGGGGACTGAAGTCCCAGTACCACCGACATGCCCCCCTGGGCTCTTCCAGACAGCAGTCAGGCAGAGCCCAGAAGATCACCATCCTTATCTCGCCGGCTTTGCTAACCTACCTGTCTCCCCTCTCCAGTCTCCAAATACTCCTGTCCCCACATGTCCTGTCTGTCCCTCTCTGTCCTTGTCCACCTGTCTGTGAGCCGCTCCCCAGCTACCTAACCAGAAGATCCATCTTCACCTGTCTGCCAAGGGCTGTACCCCATCTCTCTGACCTGGGACCGCTTCTCTTCCCAAGCTCTTGATACAAATCCTGTTGATTCTACTCCATAGATGGCTTGCTGGTCCCTACTGCCCTGGGCCCAGGCTTTAGCCCTTTCCATCAGGAGCCCATAAACAGGCCCCCAACTCTGAACAAGCCCTCCACTGCTCAAACACTCCCCATGGCTCCCTATTAACCTCAGCACAAGCCTCCAATCCCAGCGTTCAAAGCCTTCACTATCTAGCTGCCAATTTCTTTTATCTCTGCCTTTACCCACATTACAGCCCTGCCAAATCACTGTTCCCCTCTGTGCCTTTCCTTATGCTGTTCTTGTTCCTGGAATGCCCTTCTCTGCCTGGAGAACTCATCTTCATACATCAAAGCCCAGCTGCTATGCCCCTACTTCTAGGAAATTTTTCCCCTCTGGAATTCCTCTCAGCCTCTGTCCTTCCTTCTCTCTCATTTCTGACCCCAATCCTGTATGTGGCTCTGTGACCCCCACACTAGAGAATCCTGGAGTATTGGGCCTGGGGCTGGGGTCTCTTGGGGGACTGTCACTGCACTGCCCGGAGACAACAGAAAAGCAGTTGATGGGTAGGCAGAAACGACCTCCCCTACATGCCTGTTCACCCACTCACCCCCCACCTCCCTCCTCACCTGGCCGATGGCTCCAGCAAAGACCAAGGCCCAGTCGGGCAGCCAGGAGCAACCAGGGAAGGTGAGGGCATAGGTGGCCAAGCCATAGAAAGGAAGAACGTAGAACATACACATCAGCATCTGTCGGGGGGCGTGGGGAGGACACCATCTGTCAGATGAACGGCTACCCCAGCTGGTGGGGCCCAAGGGAGGATCTAGGCAGCCCCAGGCCCCACCCAGGCCCTCTGCAAAGTGCTCCTCTGTTTTCCTTGGGGATCCCTGCCCCCCTCTCCCCCACATACACACAAACTGAGCCCACCCACCTTTTCCCAGAAGTGGCACGGGAGCCTGGTCTGGCCATTCAGAACATTCCAGCCCCTTGGCCATAATGACCAGTAAGAGATGGGCATGTGACTCAGGCTGGCTCAGTCCAAGCCTGCCTGAGACTTGTGCTTGAGGTCTGGGGTAGTAAGGGCTCATGTTGCTCTGGGGTGGCTGTTGGTTCTTCCAGGTGAATGGCAGCCTGGAGCTGCCCTAGGCTGCCCCTTCCGCCCCACAAAGGGACCACCTGAGAGTAAGCAGGAGACAGAGCTCTCCTCAAGCTCCTGGATCCAGCCATACCTGAAGACCAAATCTGTATTTTTTTAGTAGGATAATACATTCCATTTGTGCTTTTGGCACTTCACCCCTACCTGCAGGCAGCAGTAGGGCCCTCTCTTTCCATCTGCCTTCTCACCTGCACCTTTGGATAGGCCACAGGGTCCCGCAGGTAGGGCTCATACTGGTAGATGTAGACAAAGCAGGCATCCATGGGGCAGTCAAGTACCACCTGGGGCAGAAAGACAAAACCACCACCTACCTCAGACATCTCTTTTATAGGAAGCCTCCTGCAGGGGCTATGTGGCCTAATGGATAAGGTGGGTGACTCTGGATCAGAAGTATAGGAAGCCTCCTCCACCCTCCTGGGCAGGGACAACACCCCTTGCCCTGGCCTCCCTCAGCCCAGGCTCTGTCCCTCTGGCTGGGGAGAAGCTCACAGGGAATGGGGCTTTGTCATGGAACACACCGGCCAGACTTGATGAAGAACTTCCTTGAGTGATTAGACAGAAGAGCAGTGGCTTTTCTGCACATGCAGCAGAGATCGGGGAAGGGAGGCTGGAGGTGGGGAGGGGGAGGCTGGGCAGTGCAGACTCACCAGGCCCCGGAACAGGGTGAAGAAGCCAGCAAGGATGAGGTATGTGACAAGGGCCAGGTCCACCGGGCGCTGCAGGAGGCCCTTTCTTTGCTCCTCCTGCACCTGCCGCATGGGAGAGAGAGAGACAGACAGGAGAAGAGACAGAGGCAGCGTGAGAGGTCTGGCATCCAGTAGGCACTCCATAAAGCCTCCTCCCTTCTTGCCTCATGACCAAGGAGACAAATTCTTTGACCAAATGGGGGACATGCAGGCACGCCGGGACGAGGCCTGCCTGGGGGCACTCACCATGTTGGGGGTGCAGCAGGGTGGCGCCCGGGACTGGTTGAAGACCTTCATGCCGGCCCAGCATGGGGCCAGCACGTAGGGGACGGTGAGGAAGAAGGAGGGCCTGACCTCGGAGCTGTACTTGCCTGCCGTTGTGGGGTAGAGAGGGCATCGCTCGGCATAGGTCTCCCTGGCCTGGCTGGACCCATTTGCTGGGCCATGCCAGAGCCCTGGCTGGATATCTTGATTCATAAATACTGTCCTTGCTCAAGCTCTAACACCTTCCATGGCTCACCAGTGCCCCAAGGTGACATCCATGCTCCTCAGCCTGGCCTGCTTTGATTTACCTTCTGAATACAGATCCTACTCTAGCCATTCCTGTGCTCCCTATGGATGCACCTTGGGTGTTCCCTCTGCCGGGCTCTGCCCCAAAAGACCCACTGTGAAGCTCTCGCTCTCTCCCCAGGAGCCACTATAAAATTCCCTTCCTGTGCCAAGAGCATTCTGGGCCAAACCTCTGGGCTCAGAGACCAGTAACCGGGGCAGGAAGCAGAATTTGGGCTCCTCCCCACCTCCGAGAGGAGACGGGGAATCGAGGGGCAGGCTGCTGACTGGGGCTGTGGGCAGACCTATGGAGAGGAGGGGGTCTCTGCAGACTCCGGGGAGGCGATGGAGGATCCAGCACGGGGGGCAGCAGGGCAATGACGCAGCCCAAGGGGGACAGGATTCCCCAAAGTTGAGTCCTTACCCAGAATGTTTCCCGGGAGAAACACCAGGATGCTCATGGCAAAGGATCCCAACCAGTAGAGTCCAAGGTTCCGGTATCTCTTCCTGGGCAGGGGATCGAGGGGTGACCAGCCAGTAGCTGCCCCCAAACTCAGAGCCCCAGCCTGGGCCCAGGGACCAGCCTGGGTTCCCCAGCTCCCTCTCAGTTTTGCCCAGGATGGAAGGGACGACAGGGGGTTGAACTGGGGAGTCCACCTAGGCACAGGGTGGGTGCAAGCGATGACTGGCCACCAGCACACACACTTGATGGCATTCCCCGGAACCTTCTCCCGGCCACCCCTGGCTGGAGCCAGGGCTCCACCTCTGGCTCCACCCTGGCCCAGGACCCCACCTGAGGACCTGACTTCTCTCCCAGCGTCGGGAACCGCCCCGCTCATCCCCCACACCTCCTGCGGATGGCGCCGGCCATGGCCAGGTAGAGGAGGTAGTGAACCGTGCCGTCCCAGTAGCAGATGAGGACTCCATGCGCCGTGCGCAGGTACGGCTCGCCCTGTGCGGGCAGGTGCGGTGCTCAGTCGCGCAGTGGGGCAGGGGACATCCCCGGCCGCCCCCAGCCACCGCGTACCTCCTTGGTGTAGAACTCCATGAAGCCCCCCACGTAGCCGTCTTCCTGAAGAGCGATCATGAGGTCCACCACGGACGTGAAGGCGAAGACCGCGAAGACTGCGGAGAGAGAGGGCGGGGTGGGGTGGGGCGGGGCCGGGGTGGGTAGGGATCCGGCGTGGGCGGGGCCCGGGTCGTGTGTGGGTGGGGTTTCGGCTTAGGCGGGCTCAGGCCAGTATAAGGCGGGGCTTGAAGTTAATTTAAGATTCCAGGCAAGGACTCCAGGCCCAGTCTCTGGCCCCACCCAACAGGTGACCTGACCACAGCCCTGCTTCATTCTGCATGTCTGATGGAGGAGGCACAGCTTGACCCTCAGAAGTCCCTGATCTGGCGGAGGGGCACAGTCCCTGTCTTTGGGGGCCCCCGTCTCATGCCAGAGGCACTATCCCTGCCCTCCGGAGATGTCGCAGTGATGGAAAGGCACAGTCTTTCAGGGGCTGCCAGTCTGATGGGGGAGATGCAGCCCCTGTTCTCAGAAGCCCCAGGTCTGAAGGCGGAGGCTCTCCAAGGTTCTACAACCTAATGGGGCTGTTCTAGTCTCTTTGAGGTCTCCAGTCTGATGGGAGCTCTTTAAGCGACTCCAGTCTGATCGAGGAGGCTCTGCAATCGCCCCAAGTCTGACGGTGGAGGCCCAGTCGGTCTTCTTCCCCACGGCCTCCCACTGACTCACCAGCGTAGAGTGGGTCGTAGGAGATCTCGCCATGGGACAAGCTGTAGACAGCCACGAAGAGCACACCTAGGATCAGGGCACTCATCAATGCCACCGCCAGCGGGCTGTGGGGAGGGAAACCAAGTCAGGGAGGTCAGGCCCCATGCTGAGGCCTCAGCCCAACTTCCCTGGTGGGGAAAGGGCACGCTCCAGGAAGCTCCAAGAGATGAAGCTCAACTGTCTGTTTGCCCATCAATGCCGTCCCTAAAACTGCTCTTGCTCACACTGTTTCTCCCTTCTGAAAACCACTTCCAAAAGGCTTTTCCAGTTGGCAAACTCCTACTCATCCTTCATGGCCCATCTACATTGTTCCTTCTCCAGGAAGCCCTCTCTGACACCCCAGAAGGGACCATTGCCCAGCTTGGGCCACGTACAGAGGAGACGTTTATTCCATCTTTTGCTGATTCGTGTTTGACTCAGTTTGCTCATTCAGTCATTCAACAACACCAAGCCCCTCCGTGGTCAGGCCCAGCTCCTGTGCTGGAAGGTTTCTAGTGCTCAGTTCTGTAGACCTTACAGAGGCTCCTGATTCCTCCCAGCTAAAGTCCAAATGCCTCCATCAACTCCACCCTCCCGCCGCCTTGATCTTTCCCCACTAACCTGGTAAGACAGGTCGACTCATTGTATAGATAACAGGTCTCTGGGCATCCCTCAACACAAGTGGGAAAACCAAGGCCCAGAGAGGGCAGGAGTGTCACACAGCAAGTCTGTCCATCACTTCCCCACACTCTCTAGGCCCTCACCTCCTCAAGAACCCCTCTGCCCCTAAGATCTCCATCCCGGTCCCATCTGACCAACAATGACAATTACAGTACTCAGATAAGATCAAGACACAATTGGCAATCCTTAGTCGTAACTATGGGATGAGATCTGGGATTGTGCCCATTCTACAGAGGAAGCAACTGAGGCTCCAGAGGCAACTTGGGTTACCCAGGGTCCCAGGAGATGGAGACAGGAATTCCTACCCAGGCCCGTGTTCGAGACGCTACCCCATGGCTTGGGTTGAGCTGGGTTTGGAAGAAAGTCCCAGGCCTGAGGTAGAGGCGTTGGAGCAGGACATGTGTGGCACTGGGACCTTATCCCAGGACAATACTTTGACTCTTGGCGACTTTGGAACCTGTGCTGGGCACATCTCTGGGAAACGCCCAGAAACCCTCCAAAGTCCTGCCCTCGGGGGCTCTGTTCCTCGACATCCCTTCTACCCAGGTCTCCAAACGTCCCAAGAGCGCCCACAACCTGCGGGAAGGGGACTTCCGGTCAGAGGGGGGGGAATACTCCTGGCACAGCGCCCCCTCCTCCCGGGGGGGTCGGAGCTGGGCGGGGGCGCAGGGACCGCGGGGACCCGCCGCCCGCGCGTCCTCCCCGCCGCCTCTCCCCGCACGCACTGCGAGAGCGCTGGGACGTGGTTGAGCGCGTAGGACACCGGGAGCGCGCCGAGCGACAGCGCCGCGATCTTGCCGGCCGGCGGCGGGATGTCCATGGCTGCGCCGTCGGGACCCCGGCCCGGCCCTGGCGCGGCCTCCAGGGCGCTCGGCTGCTCCGCGGCGACGCGTCCGGGTCGGAGTTGCCCAGGCCCCGCCCCGCGCAAAGGTCGCCCCCAGCTGCGCCCTGGGCCCGCGGCCGCCTTGGCCGCCCAGCGCCCGGGGAGCCTCCCCGGCCGCGCCCCTTCGCCGCTCCCCACGTGCACGCTCCGGCGGCCGCCCCGGCTGCCCAGCCTCGGTTTACCTATCAAAGGCTGGGAAACAACACTTCGGGGCGCTTCCGCTCCGCTCTCAGACCAAGGGCTGCGACCTGGAGGTCCCCGGGCTCCCCCAGCAACTTCGTTCTAAAGGAATCCGCTATTTAGGTCTCCTTTTGCACTTCTGCCTTCTTCGTCAAGTCAAACTTTTTTAACTTCCCACATTGCCCAGACTCCCTCCCGCCCCGCCCCAGGCACTGCCCGCGCGGGCTGTTGCAGGAACCTGCTCTGCTTGGGCGCAAAATGCCCTTCAGTGCGCTGAGACGTGAGTTTTCACGCAATGGCCACGGACGCTCTTAAGCACGTGTCCGGGTCACGTGAAGATTTGACGGTGGGGGGAGCTGTCTCAACGCAGGCGGCCCGAGTTGGGGGAAAGTGGCTCCCGAGGGAAGGGGGTGAGATGAAGGGGTCCTAAGGAGGAGGGGGATTGAAATTAGCACGTCGGGATGGGGCCAGTTTGGCGGAGTTTGGAACGGTCTTCTTGGCCAGGGGAGGCAGGCTCAGAGCCGAGCAGCAGAAAGAAGGCCCGTGGAGCTGGGTAGTGGGGCCAGGTGAGGCGGCTGCAGCTGCAGGAAGGTTCTGAGCTGGGAGGAGGCTGGGCAGGCTCCAGGGAGAGGTGCAAAGAGAGGGGCTGGACGGGCAGGGGGCTGCAGCGTGGGGAGGGTCCAGAGGCCATCTCTCTCTGACACCCGCTCCTACCAGCCTTGGACTCTGGCTCAAGCTCACCTCAGCTCCCCTCCCATCCCCGGGACAGCCCACAGCCTGCGGTTGGGCACAGAGTCTAACCCCTTCCCCTCAGGACCCCTCCTCCATGCAGCGCCTTGGCCTTATGCCAAGCAAGCCGGGACACAAACGGACCTGACTCAGTCACCTTCCTCACATGCCTGTCGCCCACGGGGTGAAGTTCAGGTTCCTCTGCGCTGACCTTTCCCAACTCCAGCGGTGCCAGTACCTCACAGGCCTGTTTTGTGTCTGCCAGACAGACCGTGTCATAAGCAGGTGGCCTCAGTGTCCCCTCCTCCAGGCAGCCCTCCTGGCCACCCCTGCCCCACTCCTCCCCACTCTGGGCCAGGACACACCTGCACACGCACACAGCATTTGGAGGCCTCCTCTTCCCCTGCCTGGGAGTAAAGTCCATGCCCTGACCCTGGTGAGCCTCCAGGTCACTGGGAGCAGAGTGGCCACTTCAACAGTTGGCTGCCTGGGACCGAGCCCCAGAGTCCCCGTCTCCCGAACCACTGGCTGCCCAGAGCTAACATCCCCGTGCTCGGGGTCCTGGCCCACGACCCTCTCAGCAGCCCCATGCGTGGGCACCTGGGCCAAGCCCACCAGTGTGATTTGGCCTGGCTCAGAGCCAGCATCCATGGAGGGATGACAGGGTGACCTGTCACCCCAGCCTCGGCTCTGCCACTGCCTCTTAAACCTCTTTGGTCCCCAGACCCCCTTAAGACACACTCCCCACCGGTCTCCGCCATGGTGCCCTGGCTCCTCGGGTAGCATTCCTCACTGCTCGCGATCACCTCAGCCCTCAGCCCCAGCAGACTGGCCGCCTGGGGGCAGATGCCGCCCATCTGGCTCAGTCGGCACTCAGTTTGCTGAATGACTTTGTGAGTGCTGGCTGGCCCAAGGGCCTGTGGATAGGGAGCCCCTGCTCCCTGTAGGGCAGCACCTGCTGGGTGTATGGGGGCAGATGAGACCCCTGGGACTGGCTACCCAAAGCGCAGCTGGCACACCAGCAGAGGCGGAGGGAGCGCAGGTTCCCAGGGCTGTGCCCCACCCACTGGCTCAGCAGCTGCAGCCGAATGAGATCCCCCAGGTGGTTTCTGCACAAATGCTGAGGCTCTGGCCCTGGGGGAAGCGTGGGAAGTCTTGGCACCCACCTTGGCCTGGGCCACGCTCCTGCTCTGAGGCTGCCTCCCCCAGGCGGTGCCTGATGTGTCAGCGAGGCACAGCTACCGCCAAAGTCGTAAGCCTCGGGGTCTCGTGTGCGCACCGCACAGCAGCTGGGGCAGCCGAGGCTGCAAGCACTGCAAGCTGTGGTCTGAGTGTGCGCTGGGCCCTGCCTGCACTGCCTGCCAGGGAGGTGAGGGCACAGTTGCGCCCTGGGGCCATGTGCCCTGCAGGTCTGAGGGCAAAAGCCGAAGCCTGAGTGGAGAGCCCTCCCCAACCTCCTCCTGCCGCACGGTGCTCGGCTAGGAGGCCCTGACACCCCTCTGGCCCGGGCGTGGCCAGGTATCGAGGTTTACTGTCCTGAGAGCAGCCTCCTTTCTCTCCATCAGAGGGGACTCCGAGGGTCCTCCACGCAACTGCAACCCAGACGGAGCAGGGATGGAGATCCCACGGGCAGACAAGGGGCCGGATGATGCACTAGGATTCCTCAGGTGCCAGGGAACCTCCAAGACAGCATCCTGCCCCTGCCTGCCCTGCCCGGCCCCACTGCTGAGGAACTGGAGGGGTTGCCCGTGAGGGGAGGACCAGGCTGCTGCGGTGGGTGAGCATTGGGACTTTAATACACAGCATGACACTTGTGACAACAGGAGGGGCGGGCAGAAACGCAGGCCGGAACATTCCACAGTCCAGGGACGGTCAGTTGGTGGGTCAGTCAGTAGTAAGGCCGCCTGGGATTGTTCTGTGGGAGGCAAAAAAGGTAAAAAGGGGAGGGGCTTAGAGCTAACGGGAGACAGCAGCGCCTCCTGTCCAGACCTTCGAGGGGCAACTGAGCTCACGCTCCAGGGACAGGCTTGGGGGGTCGGAGAGGGGCCTGAGTGCAGGCAGAGCGGCAGGGTCGCTGGCGAGACCTGGCCTCGCTGAGCCAGGGAGGGGCGGGACCCTTCTGCTACTACCGCCACCCACTCGTGGTGACTGAGAAGTCCAAGGGAGGGGGAGCAGGGCCCACACACCAGTGGGTTGGGCCGGAAGCGGTAGGCCAGCATCATCCTCTTGCGGAAGGCCTCGTACTCATCGTCTTCCTTGGAGAGCTCGGCTGGCCGGTCAATGCCAAAGCCGGCGCCATCCACCGTGGTGGTGCCCCTGCGGGGAGGGGAAGGGCGTTGTGAGCAGGGGCTGGGCTGCTGCCAGTGGGAGGGGGGATGCAGGGAGGCCCCTCCTGGAGCTCGACCCTGGGGGATGTCTGGGCAGAGACCAGCTTGCATCAAGAGAGGAGCAAAGAGCCCAAGGTGGCCCAGCCTCCAGGGCCCCGCAAGGGAAGGAGGTGCCCACGGTGTGGGTTATCACAGCTGTAGGTGTGTGCTGCTCACGGACAGCCTAGAGCTGGCGCAGCAGCCCCGGTGTGGGGGGGTGGGGTACAGCACTCAGAGCCAGGGGTCATGCCTGGGAGAGTCCTGCTAGTTTCTGGGACTGGTTTCCTGCTTGTGGGGAATTCAAACAAGACCTTCACGAGGCAGGCGAAGCCAGCAGGCCCCAGGAGGGCCCGGCCCAGGGCTGGGGAGCACCAGGCCTGCACAGCCTCCTGCACCCCTGGCCCGTGTCTGACGAGGGGTGTGCAGTGGGGTGCCGGGACCACCCAGGAAGAGCCCACCAGGAAAAAGGTATGACATGACCAGGTGGGGGCAGGGGAGCCTGCGACACCCCCCAGCTTGGCCGCACTCACTTGTTGACCGGGTTCTTGATGCCCTGGCCCTCCGAGCCCAGCCCCTCGCCCTCCTTCCAGCCCATCTTCATCAGCATCTGGTAGCCAATGTTCTCCACGGTCAGCTTGAATTCCTTGTACTCGGAGTAGTCAGGCTCGCGGCCCTCCTGCAGGGCAAGGAGGCTGCTGTCACCCACCAGGGCTGTAGCTGTCCCTGGGCCACAGCTCCAGCCCACAAATGTGAATCCCCCCCACCCATCTGCCTCCCTCCCGCCAGGTCAGAGTCCTCGAGAACAGACCAAGATCCTTGTTCTTCTCAGGGGTCCCCAGGGCCTCAGCACCGGCTTAGCACCGGGTTTCCTGGTGGCCAAGTCAAAAGGGGCAAGATGATTCATTCCATCAGCCTTATCGACCATGGGATACAGTGACGGCTCATTGGCAAAGAAAAGCCCTATGTTCGTTTTTGAGAGCAATTTGTCGTGCAGCTGTGGTCAGTGAGGTTACCACCTTGTCAGATGAGGTTATAGGATACAAAAGAGTTTTATTAAAAAAAAAAAGACAACAGGGGAAGTGCCACGTCAGCCGTCTCTCCCCAGCAGCCGGTGGCAGCAGGGGCGGCACGTTAAGCTCTCATTATGGAGAGGCTACTCTGTGGGGGCTTCTGCCAGAAAAACACTTTGCCTGTAAACTGCACTTAATTGGCTCCACTGGAAGCAGAATTTCCCCCCATAGCCCCAGGAAGTGTTTCTGAGGCGGCAGCTGTTATTTGCTAATTCCCAGCACAGACGGCGTCTGTCACAAACAGATGCCTCCCGCAGCAAGAGGGCCGGGCTCCGGCTGTGCGTGGGGCGGTACCCGAGGCCACTTCAGGTGCCCACGGGACACAGCGGCTGCAGGGGGAGCTGGGGCTGGGGCCCTTCTTGCTCACCTTCAGGGCCTTGAAGGTCTCCATGAACTTCTCCAGCTCATCCGGAGGCAGGAAGTCTCCGATGAAGTGCTTGCCCCGGCCCATCTTTGTCAGCTGCTCGGCCCATTCTGCCCGGGGAGCAGGGGAGGTGAGAGGCAGGAACGGGAGGCGGGGGGTGGCCAGGCACGGGCATGAGTCTGGGTGGGAGCCTGTGGCCTCCAGGGAAGGAGGTGGCTGGCCCGTGACCACGACCCAGGCTGTGCTCCCCCAGGAACCCCCGGCAAGCCTTCTGCTCAAATGTCAGAGAACGCGATCGAGCTCCCCACCCCCGCGGGTCAGGACCACCCCCTTCCCACCCCTGAAGAAAATGAGGCGCAGAGAGACCCAGTCTTACAGCCAGGGCAGGCAGGCTGGGGGTTGCGCCTTCCTGGGCGGGTGAGGGGCACCACCTGGGCCCACAGTGCCCCGGGGGCAAGACCCGCCCCACGGCGCCTGTGAGCCGCGGCCTACCCCGCGTCTTGTCCATCTCCATGCGCCGCAGCTGGTGCTCCCAGGTGCCCAGCTCGCTGTCCACCTCCTCGTCGCTGTCGTAGCCGTGCTGGTGCTGCTGCACGGCCTTCTCCCACAGCAGCTGCATGTCCTGCATCGCCCGCTTGTGCTGCATGATCATGTCGTACATCTGCTGCATCTGTGGGCGCCGCGCACGCCAGTCAGCAGGGGCCCTGTCGCGGGCTCCGGCCAGCGCGGAGTCCCGTGTTAGGGTGCCCTGGGTTCCTTGCACCTGGTGTCGAGAGCACGGAGGGCCCCTTGGCCCCTGAGTAAGGGTGGTCTGGGCTCCCGGCCCCGGGGAGGGTCGAGGGTGTGGGCCTGGAGGAGGGGACCGACAGGCAGGAAATGGGCAGCAGAGGCCGCACACCTGCCAGAGGGCCCCCTGTGGAGCCAGGCCCCTCCCTCCGACACGGCCTAATGCCAGCCAGGCGGCCACAGATCCCTCAGGGTGCCTGTGCCAACCAGGACCATCCTGACTCGGACACTGGAGGGACCGTGGAAGGGAAATACAAACACGGACCACACTGTGGGGGTGAGCCCTTGAGGGCGGCGCCTCCCGGGTGGCTGGAGGCCCTGGGCCCCGCTGCCCTTGGCGGGTGGCATGCCGTGACAGCGGGGGTGGGCGGGCGCCCAGGAGCCTGCCCGGTGGCTGTGGGCTCTGCCTGCACACAAGGACCTGGTGAGCACACGAATGCATCCGTGACCGCCGCACCGCGGCGAGGCAGAGGACACCCCCCAGCCCTGTCCCCCGTGGCTTTACCTCCTGCTGCTCCTTCAGCTGCTTCTTCTGGGCGTCTGACAGCTCTGTGACGCCCACCAGACCCACAGGCTTCCCCTTCTCGTAGCCGAGCCCCTTGAGGTCCTGAACTGGAAACCGAAGATATGGGACAGTCAGCGACTGGCGCATGCACCCCGGGATCCGTTCTGGAGCGTGCTGCAGGCTCCATGTGTTAGGACGTGGAGCCTAACACCCGGTGCGGGGCCCGCCGCACAGCAGGGCCCTCCCGTCATGCCTATCGGCACCTGCGCTGTGTACCGTTACGTGCACCCGGGTTTCATTCCTGGTGACCTTTCCAGGAAAGCTCTAAGCACCTCCACACTGCAGACGTGGACACCAGGAATCAGAGGCTCCGGCCTCACTCAGCGTCGTACAGCTAACAGCTGCCAGGGCAGGGACCCTGCAAAGCCGGAGACGTGAGAGCTGAGACAGGTGCGTGGGCATGCGTGTGTGCGCAGACTCGTGTACCCCGGCCCTCAGAAGGCACCGCCGCTGCTGACACATGCAGCGTACATGCACACAGATTCGAAGTCTGGCCTGAGACTCAGCTGTGCCACTCCCTCCGGGGGAGGCAGCCAGCCACCCTTGAAGCAGATGACATTTAACTTGGCATCAGCGTTGGAACTTGGCTGGGGCCGGCAGTGCTGATTCACAGAGAGACGCTGCAGGGGCCCCATCTGGAGGGCGGAAACAACCACCCCTTGGGCGGCGGCTTCCTGGGGGAGAAGCCAGGCAGAGGGGGTGCAGAGGCTCTCTGGGAGCGTGAGAAGAGCCGGGTCCTTCCAGGAATCGGCCATGGTTGCTCCTTGGCCTCACAGATGTACCCCTAATTCCTCCTAGAAGGTGTGTGGGGGCACCAAGGTGGGGGAGCCTGTGGTGAAGGCACAGGAGCTGAGGTCTGAGTGGCAGGCGGGTGAGGATGCCCGGACGCCCCTGGGTACGTGGACCAGTGGAGTGGGACTTGAACCTGAGCCTGAGCCTGTGGATCCTGGGTCTGTCCACTAGACCACGGGGGTGGCTTCTTCACCCACTGGCAGCTGGGACAGGACCCTCTGGCTTTGGTGGGTGTCCAGCTGGGTGTCTCAGAGCTGGGGTGTGCGTGCGTCAGAGGAGCACCCAGAGGTCAGCCTCCCCCTTGCCAGCTGGCACTAGGGTTTGGCGCTCACATGGCAAACTGATCCTAGGCACCCGCAGCCCCAGCAAGCACTAGACCCTCATTCAGTAGCTTTTCTCCCCAGCCGGGAATCTCTGAAGCTCCGGGGCCAGGGAAGAACGGAGCGAGCAACTGTCCTCAGAGGTGGCCAAGAGGCCAGCCACGGGACCTGGGCGAGCTGCCTTCCCTCAGGGTCTCGTCCTCAGCTCGCAGGCACAGGCGCCAAGCTGCAGGCGAGTCTGACGCCTGCACCTGCGTGTCAGGCTCTGGTGAAGCGGGGGGTTGGGGTGAGGAGACGTTTCCGCCCCCAGCGCAGGGAGAGCTGGGCGGCCTGAGATGGCGGCTCTGCGTCACTGATACCGTCTGTGGGATGCGGCGACGAGAGACCACACCCTCCACCACCGCGGGCTTGCGGTAGGAAACAGAGAGCAGGCCGCACGCTGGCCGTCCCTGAAACTGCTGTCAAGGAGGGAGAGGTGACAGGTGATTGTGCAAAACAGTGGCGATCACTACACTCATCACCGCGCGCTGCCTGAGCTTTCTCTGGTAGGAAAGAATCCGAGTCCTTTCAGGGTTAAGGCAGGTAGCAGCATCCATCCTGCGCTCTTTGCGGGAGACTCACTTCACTCAGATCCAAAGACACAAATGCAGTCACCTGATGAAGGGGATCCTCCCAAGAAACGCACCCTTAGGCAATTTCCTCGTTGGGTGAGCACGGCAGGCCGCACTTACACAAGTCTAGAGGGCCCGGCCTCCTACACACCTAGGCTACACGGTACAGCTGACCCCTGCACAACACAGGTGGTGTGAACTGCATGGATCCACCTATACGTGGGCATTTTTCAATCAATATATTGGAGAATATTTTGGAGATTTGCAACAATTCCAAAAAATGTGCATGTGAACTGCATAGCCTAGAAATATTGAAAAAATTATGAAAAAGTTATGTTGTGAACGCATAAAATATACACAGGTACTATTGTGTCACTTACCACCGTAAAACGAACCTATTATAAAAAGTTAACATTTATCAAAGCTGATGAACAGACTGCACACGGCACCACGTGGTTGAGGGCAACGTAAACAGACGTAGAGGTGCATGTCAAACCGTGACTGCTAAGATTAACCGCAGGATATACCGTACCACTGCAATAATTTCGCAGCCGCCTCCTGTTGCTGGCGTAGTGAGCTCAAGTTGCTTCGAGTATCGGCTTAAAACACCACGTAACGCGTCCATCTGCGTGGGCGAGCAGGTCGCCTCTCCGGGAAACTGCACATGGCAGAAAAAGCGGTCCCTTGCAGTTCTCGCGTATTTTCCATTGAGTTTGGTCTGAGACCGTAACCCTCGAATAACATCACGGGACTGACACGAGGCGCCACGAGGGACGCCAGAAGGGCTGCCAGGCAGCAGAGAAAAGCGATGTGGTGAGAAAGAGCTGAGCCGATTGACAGGCGCTGTAGACTGAGGCCTGCAGCTGCAGACACCCACCATTTTAAGGTAAATGAATTTGGCATGAGGACCATTGTTTGAAAGATAAAAAACCAAATTTACGAAGCCATCACTGCAGCTATGCCAGCAGGTATAAAACCTTGCACTTTTTGCAAAATACCTTTTTATCTCTTTTTGAAAATGCAGCTTTTATGTGGGTGCAGGATTGCTATAGGCACACCTATACACTCTAATATGATTTGAGAACAGGTGAAGTCATTTCACGACAACTTAAAGCAAAAGGAAGGTGAAGGGTCTAAAGCTGGAGAATCGAATGTCAGCAAAAGATAGTTTGATAATTTCGCAAAGAGGTTTAGCTTTAAAAATGTCAGGATAACAGGAAAGCAGCTTCTGCTGACCAAGAGGCAGCAGATGAGTTCCCAGGTGTGATTAAGAAAATCATCGAGGGGAAAAAAGGTAGCTGCCTAAACGGGTTGTTAATGCAGATAAAATGCTGGGGAAAAAAATGCCGTGAAGGACGCTTGTTAGTAAGGAAGAAAAGCGAGTGTGAGGACTGAGGCGGGAGGGACAGGCTGACTCCACTGCTGTGTGCAGACGCGGGTGGGTTTACGATCAGGACTGCCTCGTCCATGAAGCTGCTGACCCCTGGGCCATGAAGGGAAAAGGTAAACACCAAATGCCAGTTTTTTGGTTGTATAACAAGGAGGCCTGGACAGCAAGAACGCTTCTTCCAGATTGGTTCCATCAGTGCTTTGCCCTTAAGTCGGGAAGTACCTTGCCAGTAAGGAACTTTAACACTGCCTCTTAGAGTTCTTTTGACATTGGACAAGGCTCTTGGCCACCCAGAACCCATGAGTGCAAAGTGGTCTACTCGCCTCCAAACACACTGTCTCCAGTCAAGCCTCCAGACCAAGGCGTCGAAAGAACGTTCAAGGCCATCACGTGAACACAGTAGTCTACGGGAAGGATTGTCAGTGCTGTGGAAGAGAACCCCACTAGACAGAACGTCGTCAAAGTCTGGAAGGATTACACCACTGAGGATGCCGCTGTCGTCACAGAAAAAGCCATGGAAGCCGTCACGACCGAAATCATAAATGCCTGCCTGAGAAAACTGTGTCCAGATGTTGTGTGTGACGTCCCAGGATTGACAACACGGCCGATCAAGGAAACCAGGAAAGAGATTGTGGAGACGGCAAGAAAGGCAAGCAGTGAGGGGCTTCAAGACATGGATCTTGGAGAAATTCAAGAGCTGGGGCCGGGCGCGGTGGCTCACACCTGTAATCCCAGCACTCTGGGAGGCCGAGGCGGGAAGATCGTTTGAGCTCAGGAGTTCGATCGAGATCAGCCTGAGCAAGAGCGAGACCCCGTCTCTACTATAAATAGAAAGAAATTAATTGGCCAACTAAATATATATAGAAAAAATTAGCCGGGCATGGTGACACATGCCTGTAGTCCCAGCTACTCGGGAGGCTGAGGCAGGAGGATCGCTTGAGCCCAGGAGTTTGAGGTTGCTGT